>JAUCNO010000873.1:1391532-1402876 GCA_032353835.1 Enteromius viviparus | reverse complement strand
CACGCCAATATTCATTGGCCTTTTCCAAAGGACTCGAAGGTGATTGGTCTCTCATGCGAGATCCCATATGTAACGTCGAAGTGATTCGACTGAAGGGGAACTCAACTTTTTAACTCTGGGAGAGTTGGAGAATTAACCTATTTTCAAAAAAAAGTGGAGTGCTCCTTTAATATTTTAAAGTAATAGTTGACACACACACAAAAAAAATAATAAATACAATTAAAATGTATGTGTGCAATCAGAATGTGTCACAAGCCGCGCCTCTGTGGCGCTTCCCAGAACTTAGCAGCGAGAACCTTCACCAGAATCCTACACGGACTGTTTAAACCCACGTACCTTCCTTTGTGATTGCTCACAGGTGTTTCCCATTGCCATGGACTATAAATACGAGGGCTTCACATCAGTTCGACGCGAAGTCTTAATTGCCCTGCATCATTTTGTGTGTTTTTTCCCTGTGTATTATTCTGGTTTGATTTGGACTGTTCTCTGGTTATTCTGATTCTCGCTGCCTGCCCTGACTATTCTGCCTGTTTACCGATTCTGATAACTGCCTGTCTCTGATACACCTATACACGTGTACCGGCCTCTGCCTGCCTGACTACCCATTAAAATAGCTATAAATGGATTCGACTGTCTCTGAGGATTTATCACAGAATGAGAGTCCAGGCATTTCAAAAATCAAAACAAAACTTTTTAGTAATCCACACCACAAAAAATAGACATCATAAAAAAATCCTTTATCCATAAATTATGGACCATAATATTTCTTTCATTAGTGAAGATGTTGACTCGCTTGAATCAGGAAAGAAATCTGCACAGATCAAGAAGTGTTTACAGTTTAAAGCAGATCTAAACCAACAAGTGATTGGATTTTGATGTAAGAGAACTTTATGGATTACTGACAAATTTTGGCCAGAGGCAAAAGTTTAAAGTTAAAACACCCCAATGGCTATATATATATATATATTATATTGCTTCTATAGAAGCACATAGCTTTTCAATTCACTGGATATAAATTGATGGACTGAAGTGGTGTAGAATACTTGTTATCAGCTGTTTGGACTCTCCTTCTAACGGCACCCATTCATTGCAGAGGATCCATAATGCAATGCTACATTTCTGCCGAAGAAATTTGCATCTTGAATGGCCTGAGGATGAGCAAATGTAAATTTTTGAATGAACTACTCCTTTAACAAATTACCTTGAACATTACTTGTGATCTTCATATAAAATGTCTAAGCTTGACGTCTCAGTTTATCCATGCTCTGCTGTAGGAGAGGTCATTACAAGAAACCATTTACACTTGATTTTCAAGACCTGTCATAATGCTTTTACCAAGCCGGTCTGTGTAGGTGCTTTGTCCCTCCTGGCCATGTGAACAGCTTTCACTAAATATCAACATTGTTGCTGCTGTCTAGGGACAGTGATGCTGAAAAAACAAGTTGCAAGTGGCTGTGAAAGAGCTTCCCTTCAACCTCAACTGACCAGGCCCTCTATAAAACACAGTCTTAATTAAATCATAACAAGAGAATATAAAGAGGAGTTTACAGTTTACTCGGTTATCCCATCACATTAAGTTTTCCGTGTGTAATGATGTAGTTTGGTTAGTAGAGCAGAAATGCACTTTGAAGAGGCCACTCAATATTCCCAATCAAATGAAGAGATTAATGAGTAACTACTGGAATTATCATTTATTTAGATTTATTAAATGGTCTTGCTTGGGAAATAAGCCAGTGGCCTTAACTGAACTTCAGCTGTGACATACATATTTAATGTGTGCTGTGTTTGTTGTAGTGTAGCAAAACCATTTTCTGATTTACTCTGTTATAAATATTATATATACACTCTTCTCTGAGTTAATGTACAGTGTTGTCTTCCACGAGTCGCAGTTCTCAGAGGAAAGTTCGAGTGCTGTTGTATCTATAACGTGTTTTCTACTATGGCTAGGTGCCATTAAAGCTTAATGTTCATTATAGCAGCGGGGCAATATTTATTTTACGATACTTTTTACACAAGAGTATGCACAACCCACTTCTCCATAAATAATACAAGTCAAACCCTTGAAATCCAATGAAATATTTAAGCTCTGGCTGCTGTGTAGATAATATGAATGAATCACTATCACACGCATTTACGTCAATGAGAAAAAAAGAGATTGGGGGTTACGTTTTAAATGCAAGGTTTACTTTTACACTGAAAGTGAGATCATTTTGTGTGATGATACAGTATAAGTACAAGTATTGCTTTGAAAGCAGTATTGCTATTTATTGGGTTACGTTACTTGGAGTGTTGAGGGATGTAACAAGTTACATTATTGCTACCTGCTCTTGAATATATATATATACTGTATATATATATATATATATATATATATATATGTGTGTGTGTGTACTTGCAGATAATACAATATTACTAAAAATAAGAGGATTTTAACACTTTTACCATACACATGCAATAAAGTCAAATCACACCGTGTTTTAATCTTTTGTCATGCTATTAGGAAGTACAGTTCATTTTTAAGTTGACTAACACTAAAGCACATTTAATAATTTGTGAAGTGTAATAATAATCAAATAACAATTCAAATGAATATAACTATTAATTTTAAATACACTATATTGTAACTAATTACAGCTGCTTATTAATATGTAATTATAAACATATTTAAATACATGTTCAGTTCAAACGCATGTTTATTATTTTTCGGTATAAGTCTTCTTAAAGTGTACTTTAAAGTGAATTTTGACAATTCAACAAAAAAGAATTATCTCTGCTATTTATGTGTAAATGCCAAAATGTAAAGCATGTCTTGTACGTGGTACTGCCAAAGAACAATCTGGTTAAAGCGCCCCTATTATGCCATTTTAAAGGTGGCTAATATTGTTTTATGAGTCTCTTAAAACAGCTTTACATGTATGCAAGGTCACAAAACACTTAATTTCCTCCAAAAATAGATTTAATTTTACCCCATTTCTAAATGATTCATAAACCACTCGTCTGAAGCAGTTCAAAGACTCAGTTTCTCTAAACCCTTCCTTCCCGTGAGCCTTCACTGTGATTGGTCAGATGGCGCAGTCCTTTATGATTGGTCTACCGCTACCGCGGTCCACAGAGCTGGTACCAAGCGAATCGGGCGCACCTCTACGTAGTGAACTTCAGCATTGTATAATGCATGACACTGCATTAAGCCATCGTTTATCATTACTTAGGCATAATTTACACATAGCCAGGTATTTAAAGAAATGAATATCTCCTAATGATGAGACAGACAGACAGTCAAGCTGCATCAATCACAGAATTAGACTACAGAAACGCAAGTTAGCCGGTTACCAAGACATGTGCATGGTTGTTACAGAGCATAACATACACAAATATGTGTTTTAAACGATCGCTAGAAAATACAATCATCAATTATTAATCTTACTTATAGGTAGAAGTTCAGAGGAGCAAGCTGGTCCAAATAAACTGGGCACTGATCCATCTTTTAAGACGTTTGGTGAATATCGTGTTGTTCTCCAAGATTGGAAAAGCAGTCATCAATAAAATTACGCAAACACAACAAGAGATTTTTCTGCTTAACATGTTGTTGAAAAAATGAATGTTAATCACTAATTATTTGTACAGGATGGGCCATTTATATGGATACACCTTAATAAAATGGGAATGGTTGGTGATATTAACTTCCTGTTCGTGGCACAATAGTATATGTGATTTTATTAAGGTGTATCTATATAAATGGCCCACCCTGTAAATTTATCTTTCAGAAGGGGATATAAAACAAATTAACTCTCCCAGGATACAGCGTCTTCTTCACATGATGTAATCCACACGAAAATTGTAGTTGTTCGCGACGTAGAACGTGGGCGGTCATTATGCAAATATGTTACTTAGTGACGTAGATCCATAACAAAGAAAGATTCAAATTGCTGACGTCTCGTTTAGGCCAATGCGAGTCGACTCTTTTTTTTTGATAGACAATAACTTTTTTTTTATCGTGCACTGTCAGCGTCACAATTTTGCAGATAGTTTATGTTCACATACAGCTACATGACACACTGCATGAACGATCATGTTTGAAAATGCATAATAGGGGCACTTTAACATAAAACACAGAATTCTTCCGTATAAATAAATACCTTCTGACCAGATTTGTAGCAATGCTATTGAGAAATAGAGCTAAATATAGCTACTTAGCGATGTTACTGCCCAACACCAATAACTAATGTATTTAGTTGGTTTTATTTGACTTCTTAACTTTGCAAAATGTTCAAAGGCAAACTTTGCAGAATATAAACGACTGTGTATTCAGACATTAACTCTAAGTCTGTTTTACTCAGACAGTTACCATCACTAAATGTGCTGGAACTGCACACTACACTTTTAAAATGTGCTTTGGGCTCCCAAAATATACATGTTAAATGATATTCATAAGGTCAGCCATGGATAATCTTAAATAGAACATGCTTAATGCACTGCAATATTCTCAATTATGCCTGCAGAACTGAGAGAATGTCAATGGAGCCACACTGTAATTTTTGATCACCCTTAATATAGCAATGCAGTCAGTCCTTACGGATCGCTAAAGCGCAAAGAAATGATCCTTCTCGGGTTTTAGCCATATACCATTGTTTATGGCATATTCATTATGATAAAGCGTATTATTTTTGGTGTGCCACCATGCATCTGTGTTTTACTGCGTCCTCGACTGACTCAGGCTCCTTTGTAAGTTTGCTGCCAAGCGTGTTGCATTTAAAATGTGATATTAATGACCACAACAGAGTGTGAATTTATATACTCAACCAAACATTCGAACTAGGTCAAATGCAAATTGGTTGGCATTTTCTTCTCTATAACCAGAGTCGTTTTGTATTTTTTTCTAGAAGTTAGATCCAGGCAGCTAGAGCCAGAGAGTAAAGTATGGCGGTTCATTTTCAATGTCAGACGATATACATTGTCCCAGTAGAAAACTGAATATGCTCAGTTATTTTAAAGGACTAGTGCATGCTGATGGTTTTGACTTGCATTTACTGTTACGCCCTGAAGGACGCCCTGAATCTCATATACTGCAACAACAGATCTAATCAGCCTGGACTGTTCACAGCAGAACTCATCCTCCTGTAAAGTGAGAATTCAACACATTTTCACATTTAGACAGTTTCTTCAAGCCATTGTTATATCTGCTGAAACTGTCAGTTAGTTGATGTGAAGACTGCAGGATAAGAAGTTGCTGCTTGTGCTCTGTAGGGTGTCAAGCTCTGTTTATACTCTTGCACACACCTTTCGGCTGCACTCACTTTTCTTATGTAAAGAAAGTATTGTTGCATCCAGCAGTAGAAGCAGGGACAAGTGATTTACTTCTCTGTGTATCTTATGTTCCAATCTACTAGCTTACATTTATGTTTACATGTTATGTCCATATTTTAGTTAACAATAAATAAATAAATAAATAAAACTTCAGTGTATTGTTTGGATTTTTTCTATTAATGTATAGCATTTTTACTGTAGTATTATATAGTATTATCATTTTTGTAAATATTTAGATTTGTTTCCCTTATTTTCATTCTATTTTCATTTTAGATACTTTTAGTGTGTGTTATCTATTTATTTATTATTTATTTATTGAATGTTTGTAGTTCATTTAATTTTAACCAGTTTAGTACTTCAGCTTTAACAAAAAATTTACAGATTTATTGTCTTGCAAATTTATTGAAATAAAATAAGTTTACATTTAAATTGAATGTTATTCAGGAATTTATTTATTTATTTTTCACGCATAAGGTCTCGTTTTGTTTCTAAATAGACTTTTCCTATAGACAGAGGTTTTTCCTGTCAACATCTTCACAGACTGATCTGTCCTGTGAAGAGCTGATGTGAGTTTGTATGATGTGCTGACCTGTTGCCGCGGCCCTTGGGACCCTGTGGAGAGATCAGAGACAGAAAGACGGCTTTACTGGCCCCTCACTGAGCAGCAGGTCCTCTCCATCAGCTCTGTATGTGTGTGTGTGTGTGTGTGTGTGTGTGGAAGAAACTTGCTGACATCCCACAGACGGATCTCTGATAAGAGAGCTAGAGAGATTGGCTGCATCTCAGGTGGTTGCGTTTCAGAGGGGCCACTATAACTGACACGGGCCACAAATACAGGTATATAGAGTATGCATTTGCTTATCAGGAACACACACTCACCAATGCACAACTTTCTTTCAGTCTGCCAGATCCTCTTAGTATCACACACACACACAGAGAGATGTGCGAGGGCCACCTTGCGAGGACCCTGCCTCGAGGGGCCTCCAAGCAGCGAATCCCCCCTGTGGTTCTTGGCTAATCCCTTCCCAGGTTAATACAACTATGACCTCCTCCAGCTCTGCCCGGTCTGATCATATCTGCTCTCTCTCTGGCCAAAGTGGACTTCAGTTGATTTCAAAGCTCTGCCACAGCAGTAATAAAACCCAGAGGCGAAGCGCAGAGAGGCAAGGCCAATCTGATAGCAGCAAAGACGGCCATTTGCCACGTCCTCTGAGTCTTATTTCAGTCATTTTTGGGAGTTAGCAGTATATGATTTTTTGCGGGGCAAAGGGGTTAGAGTGAATTTGCTCCACTTTGGAGTGTTTTTTATTCCTCTTGGGAGTGTAAAGAGTTGTTACTATAAATTTGAGACTGTTTATTACTTCAGAACTGCAGTGTGTTATTTCTCTGTGACAGACAGCACCAAACGCAACAGTTAAAACAATAGAGTTGGCAGGAGAAATGATTCTAAAATGCATCACAAATCGTTCTTCAACAATTCATGAATCGATTCTGAGCGTAGCTTTTTTCCTGCAGATGTACCAGCAGTATTTTGCCAATTACATCGAACAAGAAATGAATGTGAACACAGTTATGCTTTAAGGACTGGGGATAAACCACACACTTGTCATGAATCATGAAAAGATCTGAGAAAAATCCATCACTGAGCTTGTCTGAAAAACTTAATAATTAAAGCAATCTTACGATGACAACACTCTCAAAATGTGTTTTCTTGTTTCCCTTGCATTTATTTAATTTTTTTTTTTTTCTATCCATCTATATTTTTTTCTTTTTGCTTTTGCCCCCAATTTTTCATGAGCTGAACTCAAAGAAAAAGTATTTTACTATGCACACAAAATGCCTAGTTCTCTCAAATATTGTTCACAAATCTGTGCTAGTGAGCGCTTCTACTTTGCTGAGATAATCCATCCACCTCACAGGTGTGGCATATCATGATGCTGATTAGACAGCATGATTATTGCACAGGTGTGCCTTAGGCGGGCCACAATAAAGGCTAATCTAAAATGTGCAGTTTTATCACACAGCAAAATGCCACAGATGTCTCAAATTTTGAGGGAGCATGCAGTTAAATTAATGGTATTTTATTTTATTTAAAAAAAAAATATTTCAATAAGATTTGTTGGGGCACTTTACCAAAAGTTGACACTAAATTAAATGTGTATCACTTTCATTGTGATCATTTCTGATCAATTTCTCTTTCAAATAAATGTTCTTTTGAACTTCCTATTTAATAATAATTAAATATGCAAACTGGTGAAATTATGCTAAAATTCATCTTTGATCAGGGATAAATTAAATGTTTACAATGTATTACAATAGACAAAAGTTATTCTGTACAGCCGTTAATTGTACAGTATTTTCTTTTGAATGGTAAATTAATTATATAGGAATTATATTTTACCAAATGTTATGATATTATAAAGTGTTCCCATTGTGCTGCCTGTTCAATCATTACCTAAAAAGCGAGTTAATATATTACTTCATTGATACTAATTGGCATGTCGTATTTTTACAGTATAGCCTGTATTAATGCCTCTTATTTATTTATTTAATAAACCCTGTTAAGTGCAACATTATGTATAATTCATCAAGTCAAGCTGTGAGCTGTACACACAATGACGGAGATGTAGTGTGTATAATGGCACTTGGCAGATAAAGCTCTTGTTCTGTAAGCCTCTGGCTAACTGGCATGTTTGTGTGCCCGTTTATGGCACGTGGCTCCCCAGGACACATTACTTTCCATGTGGCACTGTCATCTATGTTGACATGGGCACCAATGCAATCTCTTCTGTGGAAGCCAAAACGGGTTTGATGTGGGATTTGCCCCACAACAGTTGAGGAGCGTTACTGGAGAGCCTTTTCATTTGAAACTTTCGCTATCCTAGTTTTACAATTGCAGCGCTAAGCTCAATAGCTTTGGGTATTATTCAAATCAAGCTCCCCTTATATAACCTCGCTGATGATAGAAGAAACACTGTGAGGCCTTCTAGTCAAGGAGGAATTGCAGTTTTATTATGTTTTCAAAATACCGTCAGATGAAATTAGGCCATGTCGTCTACTGTGCTTTTTATTATACCTAAATAAAGAGTTTTGACTGTCCAGGAGGTGTTTTCAAACTCTGATTGTGTCACAAGCAATCTAGTAGTTTTATTTATAGGTCTAACTAAAGTGCCGGTCCCATGTTACATTTATGGGCGCTGATGATTTTTTTTTTAGTTAATGAGCTAGAATAAGTTTATAGGATTTTGAGGTGTTAAACTTGAGGAGATAACTCTGACCAGGAAATGTGAACACTGATTTTCAGGAGATTTTTAGAAGTGTACACCTGCATGGGGCATCTTTAGGTCATGAGATTGAATTTTACTTGTCTGATTGTTTAAATAGAGATGCGATATCTGTGTGAATTACACTTTTATTTTATGCACTTAATTTTATAGTCTCCTCGTTACAATGTACATGTACCATACTGACTATAGTAGTAACAGTGTAATAAATAAATAAATAAAATAACAACAAACTGTCCCACTTTATATCAAGTGTCCCTAATACCTGTGTACTTACATAGTAATTAGATGTGTATGTAGTATGTAACCACATGTAAGTACATGGCATCTGGAGCTCTAATGTTTGTGTAACTACACACATGTAACAGCTCTCACAATGGTATGTGTATTGGTTTGTGAGAGAAATAGATGCGGTCGCTGTCTCCATCTTCTGTGTACTTCCTGTGCACTGTTGCAGTCTGCGCTTCAAGAATCCTTACGCCAACGTTGGTTGTGAAAAGTCATTGGCTCTTGCGTGTCTCGTGATCGATTCCGGAGCGGGATCATGATTACAACCTTGTGTTTAAATCTCTTCTTTGCATTAAGATTTGTATGGCTTCAGAAGACTTGAAATCTGACACGGCTTGTTTGTAATGTATTTATACTGCTTGTTTATGGTTAGTTTGTGCAATAAATACCTGTACAGTAACTGGATTTGCCTGTGTGTGTGTGTGTGTTAAGAGGTGGGTAGGTTTAGGGCAGGGGTGGGGTTTGGTGGGCCAAACATCTGAAAACAACGGAGGACCCCTCGCATTGAAAAATGACTGAATGCTGATCCATCCTTGTTTGCATTTCCCTACTCACTTGCTTTCATTTTGCATTTAATATTCTTTGGAACAGCATTCTTTCTCTCTTTGTGCAGGGTGTCAATGATGTCAATTTCTTTTTGACCAGCACCAAGACAGCAGTCTTCCTTATTATTGTGGTTTTAAAGAACAAGCAATGCCTGAAATATAAAGAAACTCAAATGTAAATATTATAATAATTTGACTAATATTTTCTAATATTTCTTTTTTTTGGGGGGACAAGAGGAATATATTGGAGTGTAAATTAAGGCCGGTATGCCACTGATTAGTTTTCAACCCATATAAATGGTTTCAGGATCCTGTATGAACAGAGGATAACTCTACATGTGCAAGAAAATAGGTATTTTGAATTTGTGTGAATTTTGTTTGATTGCCTGGATTTGTCGAGTTGCTGCATTTGAAAGCTTTTCAGTCAAAATTACAATGCGACTGAATCATTCCAGTTGCTGTTGATGAACAGACTGACAGAAAACAGCAGCTACTGTATGCAGGAACAGCTTTGAAGAGCTGAAGGCTGTGCAGTTCATTTGTTTTCTCTGATCTGTGCCAATCAAAGGCCCAGAGAGCCACAGTTAGCACTGGATTTAACGCTGACCGCACAGATATCCATCAGGTGGATCGCACACCATGTGGCGTACTGCTCTGTTTATGTGTATGTGTGTGTGTGTGTGTGTGTGTTTCTGTCTCTAGGGCAGATTACTGCTGCTGCCACAGTGCGCAGGAGAAATTGAGCGAATAAGGACCAGCATTTGAGAAATGCTCACCTTATGTAGCCTAGGAAGAGACAGATTCACTTGAGGGCTGCAGCACATTTGCCAGCTCTGTTTAGTTTATTATCGATGTGTGTGTGTGTAGATGCCACTCATGCTGTTCAGTCTCGCTAGGCGGTCCCAAACACTATCTGAATTGCATCATATTAAAGTTGAGCATCTTGCATCTTCCCGATATACTGTATGAGAGCAGATCGACAATCCAGAAGTAAACAGCAAATACCACATGCATTGATGTTGTGAGCTGCCCCTGGAAGAGAACAACACGCCATCATTCACCGTCACCTCCGAGGGAGACCTGTTTACTGTTTACAACATCTTTGATATCAGTCGCTCTCCTCGCCAGGGCCTGTTGTTGTCTCATCTGCTAATTGCATCTTTTCTCAGCGCGTTCACATGCGCATACTAATGCATGTGTGCACCGGTGGCTTGCGGTGGACTTCTGAAAACAGGAGGCCCTTTCACTGTTGGTTTTTTTTTGTTTGTTTGTTTTGTTTTGTGTTTTTTTTTTTTCGTTCATATAAATTGCAGTGATAAAATACCCTATTAAAATGTCTTTTAGTCATTTCAATTCATATAAATTGAAAAATCATATAAAAAGTAATTTAAATTAATAAATAAGAAAAATAAGACAGAAAAAGATAAATTACTCAAATTAAAATTAAATGTAAACTGAAGCATGAATGAATCAGTTAATGAATGAATGAATCTATCAAACAATCAATAACAAATGCTCATAAAATACAACTTAAATTAAATCTGAATCTGATCGTAGTCCAGTTCCAGTTACATACATGATTTCCAAGCTAAGACAACATTATCAAAAGGATAATAATTTTGGAAACACTACATTTAAATCAAGCTTCACAAGGTTTTTTTTTTTGTTTGTTTTTTTGTTTTTGACCCTTTTCCATTTATTAATTGGTTAAATGTATTATTCATTTAATTTAATGTTTTGTTTTTTCTTAGCTTTTTTTATTAATTTGACATCAACTTATTTATTTTTGTTATTTACCATGTAGGTTTTTTTCAATGTAGATGTAAATTTGATTATCAAAAAATAATGGGTAACACTTTAGAATACTGTATCTTACTTACTGCATAACTAATAAGAAGTTACTGTGGAACTAATAGGTTGTTC
>JAUCNO010000873.1:1378935-1391432 GCA_032353835.1 Enteromius viviparus | reverse complement strand
ATACACGTATACTTTTTTTACCACATTGGTTTAGACCCAAAGTAATTAAACCCAGACGAAATGTATGTCAGCTGGGGCTGAAACACAGCTCTTCAGCAGTTCTCCCTTTTCTCACTTTCTTTCTCTCAGCATAAATCATGCAGGTAATTATTTCTGTATCCCCTGTGCAGAGATTAATCATTCCAGGTCAATAAAAACAAAATGGCTGCCCTTTTCCTCTCACAATGTGTCTTAGTGAATGGGTCATTTGGTATTCACTTACTACAAGGTAATGGCCCTCAGTATACAGATTTGACCTAGCCCGAGGGTACAATGTAACTCTGTGTTTGGTGTTTTTGATCAAATGGGGATTATGTCATAGCCGTTTAGTGAAGCTAGACGTTTTGAGGAATTTTATGAGTTCTGCAAGCTTTTTTGATTCCCTATATTAAAGACTTAGGAGTCATGTTAGGTCACCTTTACAGCCTCTGATGCAATGCTAAGGGGGGCTCATTTATTTTTGCATTTAATGCATGAGTTTGTGCTTATTAACCTGAAGCAAAATCCAGCACTTTTTTTTTTTAGCCAAGACCTTTTTATATTTGGAATTCAATGCTGAGGGGAAGTGCTTTTTTGAAGCTCTCTGATGAGAATTAGTTTACAATCTTGTATAATGTGTCTGCTTTTCTATAGACTACCTTAATCCCTTCATATTAATATGTCTTTACTGACTATAATATCAGATTAGCTGATTACAAGTCACTGTAAAGACAGATGGGGCTTTGAAGTCATAAAATAAATTTCCATTGGGGTTTGTGTCATCATGACAGCAGTGCAAGAAGCCATTTTTTGCTGCTGTTGAATTAGAAAATGCCCAGGCGATGAACTGCAGAGCAAAACACCTTGACACCTGCGGAATAGCCAGCACTATGAAAGTGCCAGATTTAATACCGTTCCCTAATACCCATCCCTCTAATAGATTAACTTGAGCAAGGGTTCCTTTAATTATGGTATCATATGACACCCAGGTCAGTCTGTGTTACGCTCCTTGCATGGCATTTTAAGATTACCACGGGGATCAGTTCTGTAAGCTTTAAGTAATAATTCGTTCAGAGATCCCTGCGTAATTCACACCCTGCCAGAAACAGACGAGGGAACCCACCGGTATATGATTAGTGTTTGTATCCGTGTGCATTCATCATGGCTGCCTATGACGGAACAGCACATATTTATGTAATGCTATGTAATGTAATTTATGTAATGTAATGTAAAGGCGATAATGGTCCTTGGTTTATGACCCTCTGTGCATTGTATACCCAGATGGTGTTTGATTGGTGCAGCAGAAGTTCCTTTGGCAGTGCATGCTTTCTTTTCATAGCTCATTGCATTGACTTAATGATAAATTTAGTCATGGCCACTGTTGTTTTGTATGCTGAATCAAGCTTGTCAAGATACAGAGAGATACAGTAAGGGGAGCATTCTTTCAACTAAACTAGTTTTGTTTGGAATATCAGTTTCAGGATATGGTCGTAAAAGGAAGTGGTCCTGAGAAATATTCCAAAAATGACTGTAGTTTAAAAAGAAAAATTATTTATTGACAAGTTACTGTCGTAATGTGGGACTGGATCAGGAAAGCACAAAATCCAAGAGATGTCAAATTTGAAAGAGAGTGGGAGAAGTAGAGGAAAATAAAGAGGAACTACCTCTGGTTGTTTGTGCAAGTGCATTAACCATGCCATAAAGCAGCACATCTCAAGACTTCCCATATAAATGCCATCTGTTGGCACATAAATCTGTCAAGATGGCTGGGGGTTCATGAGGAAAAGGTGGCAAAGATGAAGAGAATGATAACAGCTCCTGCATCACTGTGCTTTCATCACAGTCCCAGGAGTACGGAATTCATGCATCTGTCAAAAGCTCCAATATTATAAGAAGATCTGACTGTTTACTTTCTAAAGAATTAGGACTGGAGGAAGTTTAATTGATTAGCTCTTGTCTGTATCGCGGTGCAATCTGAGGTCACGTAAATCTGTCAGGGTTGCAATAAAATGCGGATAAAGATTAGGTCTAAATGAAAGAGAATATCAGGCTTATAATAATCAGGCTCTAGAGCGTACTTGTTCAATCACTTAGAGACAAACCCAGCACTGTTGAGGAAGGTAAGGGATCTTGTTTGGTAAATTTGTTGTCTCTTCTTCCCTCTAGGTCTGACACCACCTACCACGCCTCCTCACAAAGCCAGTCAAGAGAACCCTTTCAAAATATCACTCAAAAACAAGCTGTCTTCATGCTCTCCCTCAGCCCTGACAAGCAAAAGGCTCAGGCTGAGCGATGGGGGCTCATGCCCTCAGCCAACCAGCGGCTCTATTCGGAAGGGCCCAGAGCAGACTGAGCTCTATGCCCAGTTGAGCAAGGCCTCCTCCACCATGCCCCTAGGGGGCTTGGAGGAGCGTCGGGGCAAGCGGCCCATGCCCCGTGTCTTTGGCGATCACGACTATTGCCAGTCCACAAGCACAAAACGAGACAGCACCACCATAGCTGCAGCAGTAACCGGGCCAATGGAGGGCCGGCATGTGGAATGTAAAGACTCGAACATGCCGACCTCCTCTACTTCTACATCATCGTTGTCTTCCGCCTCCCCTTCGTCTTCCTCCCTGGCCCGACAGCTTCAGGGCCTTTCCTCCAAAGCTCAGGAGGCTTGTCCGGACACGGATGCTCACGGACAGGACCGCGACTCCACTTCAGGCTCCAAATTGTCAGCGGACAGCAGTTCTGCTGGAAGGAAACTACTTAGGGACCAGGAGATCCGTGAAGAGCTCAACAAGCACTTTGGAAAGCCTCAACAAGCCTTCTATAGTGGGGTAGTGGGAGAGCAGAGGGGCATCCGGCCTTTAGAGGACAGTGACTCTGGGGACGAGTACCCTGGTCTTCTTGATGACTACATACACCCCGGTCTGGCCGACTTTGAGGACTTGGAGGTAGGCCGGGAGCGTCTGCTCTACTTGGGGGAAGGTTCTCCACTCGAGCTGCTCCTCGAAGGGTCGCCTTCCAGCTCCCCTTCCAGCAGTTCATTCTCATGGAGCTCTGTCTCGCCTCCTTCCACTCAGCTCTCCCCACAGCACCTCCGCTGGCCACGCTCCATCTCCCGCTCCCGTTCCTCATCTCACCACAGACGCAGATCCCTCTCCAGGTCTCCGTACTCCCGCTCCGAGTCTCCTGACAGCCGTTCTCCCTCCTGGTAAGTTCCTGCATGAGTCTTCCGCCTGTCTCAGAAACACGTTTACCTAGCAATCTTTGTGGACACGAATCCATGTGTCTCAGCAGGAGGGGCTGTAAAGAAGGTAAACATCTTTCTGTGGCTGTCATTGCGATGAAGCGCGAGTCTGGGTCTCACAGCATGGCCACTGAAGTCGTTACGGCTGATTTTGCACATCCAGAGAAAAATTATGTTCAATAGACAGTAAGCATTGGCTTTGAGAGACACAAGATAAAATGAGCTTGGAAGATAAACAGTATCTTAGGTGGTAAATTGCTCATCTACACACTTGCTGTTACACCAAATGAGCTATTCCAAACCTGAGTTCAGACATTCGCTCACCATTATAGCGGTACTTTTTATAAATAGCAGAAACGCCTTCAGAGGCATTTTGGAGTTTCATTTAGAAGTTTTTCATCTCTCATCATTCAGTGCAGATGACAAATAGAGTCCAGCAGAGTCATTTCTTGGGCAAACAAGCTTGTGTCACTTGAGAAACTTGAGAGACTTATGGAAGTCTCACATTGTTTCCTCAATGGACCGTCATTCTTTTAGCTTGAATTTTAGATTAATTTCTCTCCAGTGCTCTGTGATGGGGCTCTGTTGTTTTTAGTAGCAGCTGTTGTTTTGCTCGACAGTGTTGCCCGCTCCATCCCCGTGAGATGAAAGAAATGCCATGTGAGTGAAGTCTTGGACATTTTAAAGTGGGTTACATCCAGACAGCATGCCAGAAAGACAATATTTACAGTCCCTCTTTTTTGAGATACATAGTGATTGTGTTGATCAAGGAGACTCTAAAACGGAAATACAGAAGATGTATACCCCCTTTTGATGTCAAGTGACACTATCATTGTACAAACATCGAACTATACTATACTTCTGATTTTAGACACATCAGCATCGTTCTCCTCCTTTTTATTCCATGTTTTATCCTTCATTTCCATTTTTTAGCTTGTGCCTGTTGTCTAAAGTTATACATGCCTTTCAGTTTCATGTGATCCTTTAAGTAAAGACAATGTTCAGTGTTCAGGCTTGGTTTTGTATTTTTTTAAGAGTGTTGTTGTCTTTCTCCTTAAATGCAGGTCTCCTCGCGATTTGGGCGATAGCACTTTTATTCCCAGGATTTATAGAAGCCCTCAGTCCCAGGCTCATTCTATTTTTGGTCGGAGACCCAGGTAAGTGCCTGCGAATGGCAAATGCTTTTCCATTGGTTTCTCTTTAATATGCTGTGCATGTATTTTGTGAACCTTGCGCTAGAAGAATTCATATATGCTTATTTTATAGACTTGTTCATGATACTTAAGTGCTGTAAGATAATGTACTGTGTCTGCAATACTTTCAGAGTCTGTCCTTATGCAAAGGAAGCAAGTCACTTGCTGACTTGCTGACCCACTACCTCCCAGCTAAACCTTTTCCCTGATGGTGCTTTAGTCCGCTCATATTGTGCTTTTACACCATGTTGCCTCTGTTGCAAATGGCTGTAGAAAAAGTTGCACTTTTTGGACATAAAGTTCAAACTAAGCAAAAAGTAATGGCATGTGAAGTTGTGCTGACAGACACAGCTGCCAAATTTCTGCCATATTCCCTTAAGAATCCCGCCATTGGGAGCTGTAACCTTTTGCGATGTAATGAGACATCTTATTAATGTGTTTGTTTGTCTTCCTCGCTAAGAAGAATGGAAAGCAGTCTGCTCTGAGCGTGCTGATTCCCAAGGCCACTTGAGCAAAACAGCAAACAATACATTTATGTTCTGAGAGAGAAAAGGTTTATTGCTCAGTGGTTGCTCTTTCACAGCTCAGAAGACTTAATAGAGTTCTCAGTTATGTTTAAATTACATATCTTCTACAGTTCCTTTGGAAAAAAAAATGTTTTGAAACTCTTTTTCTTAAAATATTTGAAAAGAGTTCCCTCTGAATCTGTTTTCTTGCAGAACAGAATTTTTTTTAAAGATTTTCTGAAACTCTATAGGAGACTTTTGATATTACTGGGGATTTTTTCCTGACAAAAAAGTATCTGTGAAGAAGGAGACCTAGACCATCTGCTCTCTAATCTTCTCTTGGAGAAACCATTTAAATACTAAAATAATCTGTTTTTGATAAAGTTGTGTTTTTAGAAAGAACTTGATGTGATTTATTTTTTTTTTTTCACGTGCAGGTATGACAGCTATGAGGAATACCAGCACGAGCGTCTGAAGCGGGAAGAGTACCGACGTGACTATGAGAAACGGGAATGTGAGAGGGCTGAACAGAGGGAGAGACAATGTCAAAAAGCAATAGTAAGTGCACCCACCTAAGTACCTATTATATTTACGTATTGAATGTTTTTTCAACTATGGACACATTTATATCCCTGGGGTTGTTATTTATTAAAACCTGGCTTAAACTATGAATAGAGCCGCCGGTTTGTTATATAAAGGGCACATAATAAAATCTTCTTTTGATAAGGTAAAACATATGAACTGTTTAGTATATTTAGGTATAGGTATGTTTAGTATAAAAGGTATATTTCATGCAAAAATTGACATTTTGTCATAATTTACTCACTATCAATTTGTTTCAAACCAGTTTGAGCTTCTATTTTAAAGACTATTGGTAACCAAAAAGTGTCTGGTAGACATTGACTTAATTAACTGTTTGGCTACCCGCAAAATATCTTCATTTGTGATCAACAGAAGATTTATAGAGGTATGGGACAACATGAGGGTGAGTAAATGGGATCATTTTTGGGTGAGCTATCCCTTTAAAGGTATTTAGGATATTGTAATGCAGAATAAGGCATTAAGTACTACAAACAAATATTTTAGTAACATGCATGCTAATAAGCAACTAATTTTTAGAAGTCTGTCATCTGTTGAACATTATTTGTAGACAATTTAAACAAACTAGTGTGAGTTTGTTTTAAAGCTGTTGATTTTCTAAAAGTCCACAGGGCCAAACATGCCCATAGTAGAAGAAAACCCTATTACGCTTGGAGGTGTTTTTCAGTTGTGGTCTCTCTCCTGCTGGCAGGAATCGTAGATTAGCACAGACGTTATCCTTCTCTCAGGCTTCCTCTGCCTCCATCTCTGTGTTTGCCTACAGAAAGCTCGAAGCACACAGCCATCCCAGTGCGCTCTCTCTCTTTCTCTTTCTTTCTCGCTCAAAAAGTGAACTCATGCAAAGACGGCACTGAATCATTTAGGCTACACGCGTTTCTTCTTTATCTCCCAGTTGTGTATTTTTAACATCTCTGTGGCATTTCCGAACGGTGCCGGATTCTATTAATCACACCATTGGCTAAATGCTTTCGACCAGACAAGGGAAAAGTTGAAATAAGACCCCCCTCCCAAATCAAAGGTATGTTAATACTTGAACTCAAAACGAGCGGTTTAATTTGGAACACTTACATATTTGAAATGCAGTTCTCTGAGATGGAATATCAGTTTTGTTCTCTCTCGCTGTGCCTGACCAGACTGTGAAATGAGACGGCTTTCCAACTCAGTTCACTGATAAATGCACACGTCAAATAATGCACGCATGACTCGGCCCCAGCGTACGTTTTTTTTTTTTCCTTTTTTCTCTTTTCTCCGTGTTCTGCGGCAGCGAGACAATTACTAGCGGCGGTGACTGAGCTGTCAGAAGAGGTTTTGGGGGGGCAAAGGATGTGAGAGCTTCATATGAAGCGCTAGTCTCAGGGTGTCATCTTTAAAACCTCACCGCATTTATCAGCTGTCAGCAACAAAACCACCAATTCAGCAAACACTTTTGTCTCCTATTGTACATGATGGAGGTGCGAGGGGAGCTTCAGAGGAAATGCAAAAACGAAACAGCCCTCCCAGGTGTTTTGGCTAATTTGTCGGTTTTTGTTTTTGTTGTTGCTGTGACACGGTGACATCATGTACACCGGTGAATTATGACTCTGTTAAGGGGCCAATAGATTTGTATCATAATTTTATGTATGACTTACAAGAGACCTCTGGTTATTGTTGAGGATCATAAGTATATTTTGTCACACATAATGGCAGGTACATGAGCATATGAATAAATAATGGCACGTAATAAGGCCCGAGGCTTGTGTTTTGTCTCAAGATTAGCAAGCTGAATTAAATACCTGCATTTTATGTATTCAGCCTGGTGGGGTCTTAACGTTTTCTCAATCTATGTGTTCTCTCTTTTGCTTCGTTGAATAATAGAACAAAGTGATATAAGCCTATGGCTAAAATTGATGATAAAAGCACACCTGTGAGTGAATATTAATTGATTTCTGCTTTAACGCCCTACATTTAGACATGTGAACTCTAAGTAGTTTTGCTATCCTTTGTAATGCACTATAGTCAGAAATCTGATTATATGATTTGTCATCGTTCAAAAATGTTGCCAGACTTTTTTATAAATGGATAGTAAAAACTATAATGATATATGGAATGCATTATCAATATTTTTTTTAACTACTTTTATTAATTGATTGATTGATTTGCTTGATTCTGCTTGATAGTGTTGCTGTTTGGTTGGAAATGTACAATTAAAAACATTTTATAATGCAAAAAAATATCAGGATTGTTACTGAATATATATCAAAAGACTGAAAAAATATTAGGATGATTTTAGCTCTAGTTGTAAACACAGTAGACGGTAAAAGATTGATGAAAGTCACCAACCTGCAAATATAAATAATTCTGCACATACTGTATAAGAAATGTCTGCAGCATTTATAAAGCTCAAAACAATTCAAGACATTTTTATTTAATAAAAAAAAATCTACAGAGACCAAAGTTATATTGTATCCTAGCTCTATGATAAGATTCCCTCGTCCTGTTTGCACAAACCTATGTATAGTCCACATTTAAGGGAAAGTGGGAGTTCTTGTCCACACACACACACACACACACAAAACAGAGTGAAAAAGATAAAGGAGAGTCCTCCAGCTATTTCCTCTGTTTTCCTGACTGTTCTTGGCTTTCCCACAGTGGTGGATGTTAATTACAGTCATGGGGTGAGGTTGAGAGAAGTCAAGGAGAAGGGGAAGAGAGAAAAAAGAACAGCAGAAGCACAATGTTAGACTAATCTCTTCTCTCTCATTCCCTTTATGACCAGGAGGAGAGGCGAGTGGTGTATGTGGGACGTCTACGCACCAACAGCACACGCACAGAGCTCAAACGCCGCTTTGAAGTCTTCGGCGAGATTGAGGAGTGCACAGTCAACTTGAGACATGACGGGTAAGACTGTGTGCCTGCGTCTGTGTGTTTTTCTAGATTGTGTGTGTGTGTGTGTGTGTGTGTGTGTGTGTAAAATGGTTAAATATCTGGTCAATATGTTCTTTCAGCATAAAAGGAATCGTCTAAATCTAGTTAATGATGTATTTGTAGCTATTGGACAGTGATTAGTAAAGCAGACTTCACTGCTTCTCTTCACACATGCACGTGCGTTTTAGAATACAAATAGAATTATGCTACAGCAGAAAATAAGAAGTCACATATTTAGGGCCAGCTTGCACCACGGCAAACTCTTTCTTGGCATTGAAAAACTACTGTTAGGATTTACTAAAGATGCACACTGAAACAGCTTGGATCCGGTTACCATTTCAGAGTTTCCGTTTCAGCTGCAATTTTTGTGTGTGTGTGTGTCTTTGGTGATTTGCTAAGGTTTGCATTAATCGTTTTTACTGGTAATTGCACTTTTATTTAATGCCCCATAAATCATGTTTTAACCCATTTTATCATCAGCTCTTTTGACTTTGACTTTAGGCTAATCTGTGATAGTCTTGGTAGATTATATACATATTATATATAATTAAATATATATATATGTATATATTATTTTTTTTAATTGTATTTTTCATTAGAATGTAATAATCTGGTATAAACAAGTATATTTTTTTAAACAAGATTTATAACAGTTTAAGTTGGAGGGTGATAAATGTATCATAATTATTTTATAAAAATACATATTTAAATATACAAAATGTAAAACAAATTATAGTACATACAAGAAAGGCAAAAAATAATATTTTTTAACCACAACATAAACATCAGAGAGTAAATTAGCAGATTGTCAGTAGGTTGGTGCTTTTATGGGATTGCAATATCAAACTATTTTTTTTCCCTGTTTTTTTCTATACTTTCTTCAAATGACACTTAATTATTTTTATTTTTTTTGTCATCCCAGGGATAACTTTGGCTTCATCACCTACCGCTACACTTGTGATGCGCTCGCTGCCCTTGAGAATGGACACACTTTGCGCAGGTTGAATGAGCCTCACTTCGAGCTCTGCCTTGGTGGACAAAAGCAGTACAGTAAATCGAATTACACAGACTTAGGTAAGTACCCAGGCTGGCTGCGTTTCTACACAACAGATAAAAACCAACACCTTAATACAGAACGAAAAACTAAAGCATGAAAAACTAGAATATTAGATTAAGTTATGATGCATTGTGGGAATTCTCTATATAGTACTTCTGCTTTACCCGTGTACATGCATTGGTGCTTTGGATGGTTTATGTGAGCTGTGAAAACAGTTAGGATGGGTAGGAGAGCAAGGTCACGTTCCTCTTCTAAAATGGGCTTCCTTCTGCTTCCTGCTGGGATGCCAAATAGCATCAAGACCTCGCCATGACACTGAGGAGTGAGCAGCCTGCAGAAAGAGATAGACAAAAAGGAGAAATGAGAGGATGGGCTGTGTCAGCTTTGACTGATTCATAAACAGCCGCCCCATTAAAGTCCATGTTCTTTCCTATTCTAAGCAGATCGACTTGCACAGCAGCTTTGGACTAATATAGATTTTCATGGAATTTTATTGTACAGTTTTCTCCTTTCTCTTTTTTTCTCCTGTGTTGACAAATAAACAAATAATGTATTGTCCGGGAATAACATAAGATTAAAATGAAGTACTAAAATGACCAACTGAAATAAAGATCCAACAAACAAACATATCTATCTATCTGTCTATCTATCTAAAGAAAAAGATGACTAGAAATCTAAATAGAAATGGAAAAACAAAAGCAATAAAAATGTGTGTGTGTGTGTATACTCCAGTGTTATCATTGTTAAATGGAGCTAAAACTATTGTATTACCTGAAATACAGCAGAAATAAAATATATATTTTAGGCTGTTTTGGTTAATTGCAACACACAGACATACATGCATATATATATATATATATATATATATATATATATATAAAATAAAAAAGTGTATGTTGCCTTGGCGACTAAGTGAGTTTTAGATAAAGTACTATCATTACCAAATTTAAAAATGAAATATAAATTAAGCTCATCGAGAGGGAAAAAATCTACAAAGCAACACAAGCACATAAAAACTGTTAAACTTAAAATAAACTGACTATTACTAAAGTGAATAAAAAAAATCGGAATAAAAACGCTACTAAAATAGCACTGTTCGTTTCAGTCCCATTTCTTTCTTTCACGCTCATCCCATCAACCTCTTCCCCAAAGGCTTTTAGACACCCATGCTTTCTTTTCATATGCACCAAGCCCTCTGTCCAGGATTACCAAGGTGACAATCTAGATCAGATTGATGTATCTTTGAGTGACAAATTCCTCTGTGAAATGTTATGGGGCTTTTTTTTACCCATGATGCCTGTGATAGGATTGTGGCAGTAATAGGCAATCATCATCTCCACCCAAAGGGCAAAAGTGTCTTTTGGGGGAAGGGACGAGATAGGAAGCAAAGGAATTGAATCCTGAGGGTAGCACCTTTAACATGGGGATGCAGGAAAATGGGGATCCCATTTTTCCTGTTATAACAGGAACAATGGGATGCTGGGAAATGGCGCGCACTTTAATATTTAGTCAATGCTCCACTTCTGCAAAATGTGAGGTCAGGGACATGTAATGGTCGGGACGGTGAGATGATCCGTCTCAATGGCATTGATGGTGCTGCAGGTCAATGGAAAGGAACAAGAGCACTTTTGCTCAAATAATGAGGACATTAGTGTGTATTTCAAAGGCTCAGACTAAGGCCAAAGGTATTCAGATTGTGGGCATAATGCGCTCTCCAAAGGTGAAGCTTCGGTTCAGGGCCATATAGCAGAGTCAATGTATTTGGGAATCTACCCCCACCTCGGGGCAGATGGATGACTTGACCTTTTTCTTGAGGCCTTTCACTAGACGCTGGGTTTTACGGTGAGTCTAGGCTGAAGTGCAGCGACAGGTTCAGATGAAAAGGGTATGGCGGGAAACAGAGGCAAGTGACTAAAGTAATGCAGCCTCAGAACCTTCCTCTCAATCTTCTGCCTTTCTCTTCCTCTTCCTCCTTGTTTTCTGAGACACCGTCCATTAGTTCTAAGTAGAGCGCAGGGGCATTTTTCATCTTTCAAGGTGCACGGCATGACACCGTTCTCCCCTTAGCCATAGTATTAGATCACGACTGGCATCTCTTGCATGCCACGGTCATTCTCATTTCTCACGCGCTCAGACTGTGCCGCTGTGCATGTGGGGCACCATTTGTGAAGCTGTCTGCAACTAGAGATAAGACAGCAGTATTTGTTATCCTGGGTGCGAATCAAACTGTATGTCTGATGGTCACTGGATTCTCATCTTCGGGAAGTTGCTTCTGACTGTTTAATTATTAAACTAGGTGCTTCAAGACATTGGAGAAGAATTTTACACCAGAGATTGAGACAGAGGCCTAGAAGACCGATTTGTTGAGTTTTAAAGAAACAACCTCTGTATTTTAGTGTATAAAATATAATATTGTATAATACTGACCCACAAAAACAGAAATCTGGTTTGGAACACATGTGGCAGGTTTTTAGAGAGTTTCTCTTTGTGGTCTTGTTGGTTTTGATGTTTTACACAATTTGTTCTGTGATTGACCAAATCTTGTCATTCATGTACACATCATCTTCAAATTCAACATTTGTAAATGCTTTGATAAATCTTGAGAACAAAGTATGAGATACTAAGTCAAAATTCAAAGTGACATTGTCAATTATGAGATAAAAAGTCAAGATTCTGACAAATAATGAGATAGAAAGTCGATATTTACACAACAACTCTCATAACTATGAGATAAATCAGGATTGAGATATTAAATAATTAATGCGAGATGTAAATATAAATAAAAAATAATAATTTATAAAAAGAAAATAATGTTTAAATGGACAACATGTCATGATTATGAGATAATTTGAGATTATGAAATACTAAATAATAATTAAAAGATTAAACATTCAAATTATGACTGTCTAAATCTTGAGGTAAAAATTCATAAATAGGACAAAGTTCAAATTAATTTATTTAAGTCTGGCATTTAAAAAAAAAAA
>JAUCNO010000873.1:1345456-1364180 GCA_032353835.1 Enteromius viviparus | reverse complement strand
TACATGGCCGTGCGGAACCGGGTTATTGTGAATATCCGGGTTTTAAAAGGGTTACTGGCTGCATGTAAACGCACTCACTGTTTCTTTGCCATTTGATTCAGACTGTAGCTTCCAGTCAGCCCATTTCAGCCGCTTCCATTCCAGACCCTTTACTTACTGTAATCAGTTTTCTCATTTGCACTAATGTTAGTAAATGAGAATCTCTTCAGTCCGCAGAACATAAAGGGTATTTTTAGCAGCCCTCGATACTTGCTGGACTTCATATGAAAGCTTACGGTGAATTTATTAATGGCTTTCACCGCCAGTTTGTGCAGAAATGATGGTCTGCGATGGTTGATTCGGGAGGCCAAACCGGAGGAAAAAAACTCTTAACCTTTACCCAGCACTTCCTTGTGCTAATGGCTTTCTGAACGCCAAGGCCACTGGCCTGTCAGCAATGGAGGTGGTGTGTTCAGTCGGCTCATAAATTGAGTGCACTTTATATGTCTGTGGGCTCTCGCTGCTTTTGCTTCTATCATTTTATTACTCATCCATAAGATTCGTGTCATTATCGCATCTGCCCGCCACATGCACTGGGATATGGTTGGCAACAGTCTCTTTAAGGTCATCCGTTTTCTGTTTCTTGCTCCTAAACTCTGTAAATGCCCTTTTCTTTCTGCTCTCAGGTTACTGTGTGCTTGAGCTATCAGTTCAGTGCCAGAGGGTTGGACATTTTGCAAGGTGCCTCTCTCACTCTCTCTCACTTTGGATTAATTTTTTCCTTTTACCTTCTGTTTGTGCCTCCCAAGTTTTTGTATGTAACATTCTCACAAGCACTGGGCCTTAATTCAGTGCTGAATATATTTACAGTATATAAATTCAGAACAGCACTATAATATATATATATATATTATATGTCAGGGAAAGTTACTGTTAAAAGTAATGTATTGCATTACTCCCTACAAAAAAAAAAAAATTAAGATTAAGTTAAATAAAAAAAAGTTAAACATTAAGTTGCATATTTATAGAAAGTTACATTACTTTTGTTTTACTTTTTCTGTAACACTTTGGCGTAGGTAACACTTGTTAACTGTTAACGATGTCATTACCCCAAAATAAATGATTAATTAGCTGCTTATTAATAGTTAGTAAGGTAGTTGTTAAGTTAAGTTATTAGATAGGATTAGGGACGTAGAATAAGGCATTAATATGTGCTTAATAGGCATTAATAAATGGATAATATTCTTAGTAATATGCATTCCAATAAGCAACTAATAGGTGTAGTCATAAAATAAAGTGTTGTTCTTATATAGGCTGGGCTTAATAAAAAAAAAGTAAATTTAAGTATATATATATATATATATATATATATAAAGTCCTCTCAAACCAAATGTGAAATAAATAAGTGTTGGGATGATGGAAATGTAAACTTGCTGCTCAAAAGGAGAATAAAGTTTAACACTTTTAAGGATAAGAAATAAACACATTTTTAAAAGGTTGCATTATCAAAGGTCTGCAGTAAAGACATTGGGTAATAAAATAGGATTAAAAACATAAACAATATTTTTTACAGGTTTGCATCATATTCTGATTTAAATTTTATAGTTTTTATTCATTTTAAGGGATCTGTTCTTATGCAAGTGAGATGAGAAAAATCATGTTCCAATTTAGTCTCCATCTAAAGTAACATGATGTTCACGCAGAGAACACAGCACCTCTGCATTTACTCCTGATTTCTCTTAACATTGCAACACAAGTGCTGTCAGTCAATAAATGGGAAAACAAAGTAACAAGCGTTGCTTATTTGAAAAAGTATCATATCTGAAAATGTAAAAGTAATGCATTACTTTGGTATTTATGCTTGGAAAAAGCAATCTGATTACATACCTCCAACACTGAACTAGCAGACATCCACATGTGTATAGTTTGGAAGTTGAATTGTGCACGAAACATTGTGAGGGTACCCTTGATTAATCAATCATGTGTACTACTACTACTTTCAATTTCCTTTCATCTATTTTCTTTTCTCGTAAGAACATTCAGCCTCCATAAATGCTAATTCAAGCTGCGTTAAGCGCGATTTTCCGCAGAAATGTTTTCCAACTGGATTTGCATTAGTCAGTGTTGTTTAATGTTAATGCTTCTTGATACTGCCTTCACAGCAACAAATTTAAACTAATGACATTCAGTGTCCTTTGCGACAACTTTGAATGCCACCGTGAAATCCAGAATACATTTATCACACATGACGCTGCATGCATGTAGTAGGAATTATGCTGAAATTCAGCTTAAATCTTTTTCTGAACATCTGTCCACTTTGTAGAATAAAAAACATGCTTCTGAGATTATATTTTAAAAAATACCCAGTATCCACTAATATTAAGCAAGACTGTATAATAGGAAATTGTTTATGTATGTCGTAGTTTATTTACTTTCTATTAAATAAATTAATAAACCTCTTGCATCACAAAACATATTGGTTTAATGGATATGTCGGTGTGAATTTACATTCAGCTCTACTGTGACTATTTACATTGAAATAGCAATGCAGCTTTCGCTAGATATTTAAAATAAATATTTATAATTATGAAACATATTGAGGGCATGATCCGACAGGTCTTTATCACGTTTACATTCATTCATATTCATCCAGCCGTTTATCTTTCCTGTTCAGGTAACTATAGTGGTCTCTTTCTGTTGTCTTTAGGGTTCAAGACTTTTATTGCCGTTTGATTATACTGTAATTGATAGTCAGTCTTGAGTTAATGAATTTAATAGTGAATATTTGACCTTTTCCTCCATATGATTTGTGAACATCTGTTTCTTTCTCTGTCACAGTTTGTCGTGGCAGCATGTGTTCACCATAATCTGCTCACATTTCTATTGTTCTGTAGATTGTCACAGCTTGTGATGCACTGCGCGCACACACACACACACACACACTGATATCATACTGTACTGTGCATGCTGCCATGAATATATTACAATAGTTTGAGTGCAGTAAAGTGAAGTCTAAAGATGCAGGCTGTACATACACACCTATTTCAAGAGTTCTCGTTTCCTGGTAATTTGAGGAATATATGTAAAGCACAAATTTGGCGAGCTGTCTGAGGGGCGAGCCGGGAAACTCTGAACCCTAGGGACTAGAACCCTAGCGAGGGTGAATGTGAGGTGTTTGGCGTTTGGCTCGTTCACCGTCTGCCTCCGATGAGGAAAAAGAGGGAGAAGGTGGAGAAGGGGAGGAGGAGGGATGTGATCAAAGCGAGATGAGGGAAACATGGAAACTGGGATATTTATAGTAAAGGGAGGTGAATTTGATTGTGCATGCTTGATTAGAAAATGATTACTGCGTTCATGATCCTCTCGAAAGCATGTTTTTTGCAAAACATAAACTTTAAAACCCTCTGAAGCTTGTACTAATTTTATGGTTGGAATTTGATATAAGGACACTGTCAGGTCTTGTTTGCCCTGTTGGATTTTATTTTGCCATAATGTTAAGATGGCTGTATAGCTGTGGCTTGTTATAGTTATTATCAGTTGACTGAACCTTAGTTTTGTACTATAATATATGCTTAAAGGAATTGTTCATTCAAAAAAAATAATAATTTTTACTCAACTTCAGGGAATTCCAGATTGCCAGTGGATCCTCTGCAGTGAATGGGTGCCGTCAGAATAAGACAAAAATGTCACAATAACCAACAAATTATCCACTGTATCACTTACAATTATACCAATTACCACATATTTATCACGCCAGTCCATCAATTTACTTCTTATGAAGTTAAAAGCTATGTGTTTTTAGGAAAACAAATCCATTTTATAGGCATTTTATAGACAAGATAAGTTTTTCACTGAAAAAAGCAATATAGTGGATTATACTTGATTCTTGCAGCGCAGAGCAAAGGGTTAAGGTTTAAGGTTTTACCCTCTTGGGTTTTGTTTTGGGGATCTGGAGAAGTTCTGACATTTGTACTTTTTCCAGTTGCTTATGAACATATAAGAGCACAAACTGGGCTACAATAACATGTTAGTTATGAACATGATTGTGTTTTTGAGAAAGAAACGTTTATGCGTGGTTAGTGAAAAACTAGAATTGTGTCACTGAAATAAGGCCATGAAACACATAGAGAACATTTGTTCACAAGACTTTTGAGAACTAGACCTTGTTACTTAGGAGTTTTGAAAATCACCTTGTTTACTCACTCGCAAAAAAACTATCTATTCATTTAAATTAAATCAATTCTAAGTCCCTTTTTGAGTGTAAAGGGTCAATGAGAGAAGGCGTGAACTATCATTACTAATGCAGCGATTCACACCTGAGAAGACAAAGACCTGCGTAATGAGCCACAGACAGGTGACTGAGAGGGAAGAATTGCCAGAAAGAACCTGAGAAGAACAAAATAAGTTTATATATTTTCTGTTTTTAGTTTATTGAGAATATATTTAGCTATCACTCAAAATTATTGTGATATTATTATAACAGTTGGAGTAAGACTGGAGTAATGACGCTAAAACTTTCACATCACATGTACCTGGTATTTCCAAAGTGTATATTGTTATATTTTGTGTTCTGAAGGACAAAAAAAACATTTTAAAGAGACTCATGGCAGTGTGTTTTGTCTTATTGTTCAGGTGGGTGCTGCTTTTTTTACATTGTACAAATAACGTTGTTATTTACAGTTTACTTCATACATACTGTATACACCTCAGAGGATTACAAGCACCAATGACTGGGTAGACCATATTCAAATTTACACCAGAGTAGATATTTGTGAACAGAAGTTTAGCTACAGTCATGAACATAAGCGTGCTTTGTATTCTTGCTGTCATTAGGCTACATTATAATTGATAGTACTGTATACAATATTGCTGTGTATTTTATAGAACATAAAAAACATACTGGCACCGTGAGACATTTGAATGCAGTAAATAAAACTGTTTCACTTGATTATACGTTCAAATTGGTACAAGTTATGTAAAACTAATACAGGTAGGTTAATAAAAAAGACTTATGCATGTTTATGGTCGCTGAATGAATTCACTGCATTCTTCGTTTCTGAGGTGATCCATGCTTATTCATCTGAACGCATCTTCCTGAGGTAATTATTAGTGGTTCTGATTCTTACAAGCATGCAGCTGTAAAAGACGTTTATTGATGGACTTGAGTGGTGTGGATAATTTGTGGATTATTGTTTTGATCAGCTGTTTGGACTCTTACACACGGCACCCATCCACTGATGAAGATCCTTTGGTGAATAAGTGATCCAATGCAAAATTTCTCCTAATTTGCTCCGATAAAGAAACATTATCTCATATGCCCTGAGGGTGAGTCATTTTTCAGGAAATTTTCCTTTTTATGCAAAATATTCTTTTAATTCATAAATAATAACCGTAATATCATCCCCTGTAGACCACGAACACTGGATCTGATGCATCAGGTATTACTAAGGGACAGTTTGTCAAAATCAGACTATTGAAAAACGAATTTCTTTTACAGATTTAGTTTAAATGCAAAGTAATGCCAATAGTATGGATGTGTTCGGTCTCACTACATTAGGGACTAATGAGCTCACGGCTTACGAACGGGAAAACACTGTATAACAGCACCAGCATGGTCCTGCAGTTAATTGCTTCAAAACTGCAATACCAGTTTAGTTTCTTGAATTTATCTGTCTTTTATATCCACTGTGTGCTGATTTAAGCAATACAGCGAATCTGTAATTGATTACCCTCATCGACCACAAATAGCATCAGTGTTTTGATTATCTTGTTCACTCACCATGAAATGGCCTATTTTATGCAAACCTTTATGTTTGAGTGAAGTTAACAAGCCCTCTTTTAGCATCGCTAGATAATTTAATTACACCTGACGTGCCCCACACCTTCAAAATGAGACTGGGTGAATGAACGGGAGAAGGCGGCATCACCTGCGATCATGCTGATTTTTAAACAAGGACAGATACATCACCAACAAAGACATCAGAGGTCGGGGATCGATGCGCAAAACCTCATTACATGAGACCGGATTGCTGATTACATTTTTGACATTGACGTGCCACCCTTGGTCACAGTTTTGTGGGGGATACATCTCCATGGTGACTCTACAGAGCTGCACTAGCCAGCAAGGAATTTGCAGCTTTGCTTGACTGCTTAATAATGAGAACCACAGCCATAGATCTCCATGACAGATGCACTGCACCAGAAAGACTGCAGGAATAGAATTTCTCACGCCCATATTTCTTATGCGCAAAGAAATATCCTCAAAAGAGCAGGGCAGCCTAGTAAAGCATTGCATTTCTGGTGATAAAGGCAAGGACTAGGACAAAGTGACTTTTTAACTATGACTAACTGTTGTGCCTCAGAGGCCTGCGTGCATGCATTGTAAATCTTGCTGAATTTGCAGTTATTACTGGCTACTTGTTGCTTTACCATCATTTATCCTAATAGTTCTGTTGATTACAGTTTAATGCCAGTTATATACTGTGAGCAGGACCGTGAAAATACTGTAATGTTCAATCACTGTGATAAGCTGTGTCTGCACAACAGTCGTCCAATGAAGCAGATGAACGGTAATAGTATTGCAGCACTGTAGCTAGTCGGTCTTCTCTGAGCACACTACAGACTCATGGAAACTGTTCAACCTGGTTTCATAAAAATACGTACCTCTGTGCACTTTTTGTGCAACACCATTTTATGCACATTTCACAGCAGTTTCAAATAAATGTTTACACCAAATGGTGCTAAAACACAGACACAATATGTGAACCCTGGCACATTTTATTACATTGACAAAGGTATGTATTGCTATGTGTTTAGTACTGCACGTTGCTTTAGGTTCAGAATTCAAATATGCATGGACTGTTCTTAAAAATTAATGCTCTGTCATGTTGGAAATATGCCCTACATCAAATCCAACCGTAAACCTACTGAAAGTGTTAACAAATGCAAAACTCATATAAGAAGACATTTGTTGATGCAACCGTGCCTTTTATGCAGATTAGAACTGTTTTGTCAAACTGTAGTTACACGGGATTTGAACCAGAGCTTTTTAGCACCTACTGTAAGAGCAACGCTGTGTCACATGAGCTACTGAACAAGCCTTCCGTCTACGAAAACACATAGAAATGAAGCTGGATATGTGTGATGCTAATGTTCAAAAGCATCACTTTTCAAATCTCCCAGTATATTAATATTGTTTTGAAATCGTTACATGATATTCTTTAATTAATGTGAAAATTACACTATATAAATCGATTTGAGTAGAAAGGAATAAAAGTGTCAGTTTTACTGCCTTTAGTGTTCATTTCTTTTTTTTATTACAGTGTGACTTTATATCTTGTAATGAGAAAAAGTCTTTTGCAACTTTATATTTTCCAAAAGTGGCATTGTCTTAAAATGTGATATCATAATTGAGAATACATTTTTTTATGACTTTTTTTAAATACAGTAGCTGTAACTTATATCTCATAATGTGATTCTTTATAATGTGGTTTGTGTTTGTATTTATTTATTTATTTATTTTAGGCAGAACAGGCCTCTACAGCATGTGATGTGCTATGGAGCTTATTAAATCCTCCCAGTATGCTCACAGTGGACCATGTGCTCATTTGCAGTGAATTTGATTTTGTTAGTGGGAAAAAGGTATTATAATTGAGCAGGGTGCAAGTTAATCCCCATAATGGAGATTTCAAATGAAACACAACTATTTACAATGAAGTTACATCAACAGCCGCAACTACCCACAGTTCTATTAATACTAAATTACATCTATTTATAAATGCTTATACTTTGTCCAAACATAATTAATTTTTTCTAGAGAAAGAGTTTTATGGGTATTCCTGTGTTATGGGATCCCACGATGCACTTTAAAGTAATTTGTTTTGAGAAAATATGCACTTCATATGCTTTAGTATTTTTGTAAATAATAACAATAACAATAGAAAGTTCTCTGTTTGTTTTACAGTAACAAAGAAGAACGTGTCTATGATTTATCTGTATATAATGTAAATCCAAACAAGATCTACTGAGTAGAAACTGAATGCTTTCATCAACATTAATGATCTCATACATCTCGAAGAGCAGAGCTGCGTCAGGCTCACTAATTGCACACTCTACTTGCTTTTTTCCACCAATTACTGCACTTTCATTCTGATAATGGCACACATGTATTTTAACGCCCTCTGGAGAAAAAAAAAGTTTTTTTGGCATTTTGATCCATTGCTCTTTTACTGAAGTGTTAAAATCTGTTAAAGTTTCAACACTTCAAAACAGCTAATGCTTAGCTGGAAGCAATGCATCTAAACAAGCTTATCCTGTGTTAATTGCCACCCTGATAATAGCAGCTTTTTTATTGCTTTGGCAAAGAGGGATATTTCAGTAGAGATATTTTTACTTGCCAAAACAACAATAAAATAAGGGGAGACATGGTGAGAAGCTTCTGTTAAGCTAAATTAGCCATTTGGCTCCAGGAACTGGATACTGGTTGTCATTTGGTGTGATGGAAGCGTAAGTGAACATTAAAATGGATTTTACAGAAGTGCCAGGGTGAACTGTCATGTTATAGCTAAAAATATTTCTCCCTTTGACCTCCCAGTTCTCTCAAGTGCTCTCCAGTTTTCGCTAATAAAGGTCTATGATGTCATTGGCACAATACATCTTTTTCACTCTGTCAGGTCCCCTGAATGAATTCAGCTTAAGTATAACTGGTTCGACAAAAACACCTAGAGGCAGATAAATATTTTTAAAAATATTTAGCATATATTTTTTCGCAAACTTAAACGTATATGCAATGCAGAAAACATGGACAGAATCGAGGCATATGAGATGTGGAATCCGGGCATAAAAATTGTATTTAATGCATGCTGCCAGTTTTGGAACCATAAATAAAGGCTATAAAATGAATATAAACTAACAGTATACTAATAATTAAACTTCATTTAAACTTATCTTGTTTTGTGTCTCTGAGCGCAGTATCGTCCACTGCACATGCTGGAATAATAACAGCATTGATTTTAAATCATTATATTTGAATCAAGTGATCCATGTTTTAATATATACAATAAAGTTGTTGTGCAGCACTTTATTTGTCTTTTTTTATTAATTGCGATATTTTCATTTCCATTTCATTACATTTTAAAAGATTGATTAAAGTAAGTTCTAAGAAAAAAAAGTTGACCATGCTTGCTGTTTAATTACAAATTATTAAAAAATAATTTGGGAAATCTCTTTAATTAATTTTATAGGGTGTAATATAAACATTGGCTTTGTTATGAGATGCATTACTAGCTATGTTTCTATGTGCCTATATTAATGCAAATTTTGGGATAAAGCAATGCTGTATGGAAACAGTAACGTGCATAAATAAAAAACAAAAATGTGCAGGAATACTTGGCTTAGTTAAGTCAGATAATAAACTGTGTTGCGCGATTGCGTTATTAATTGCGTTATTATTGCGGTATTAATCAGTCACCCGAACACAAGATAAAATGACCATGTTTAATGCATTTCTTCTGCACTCTGAAGTGCAAGTCAGTTGTTAAATGCCAAAAAAAGACTTAGTAGCTCAGTAGCCAAAGTAGCTTCTTCTATTGCAGTAATTTTCTTAGTGATATTTGGCACCATTGTAACAGTAACTTAGTATTTTGTTCCCTTCACATAATTGGATGAAAATGGTGCTTTATTCACAAATGTTTGATGCAGTATTCCAAGTTTGTGCATGAATTAATTTTGCAACTTTGGATGGAAACAACACTTATTGACATGCTCATAAAGCTATTGAGCTTGCCAAGGTACTTTCTGTTCAAATGCTTATCTGTGTTTGAGCTCTAACCATGAGGTAAAACCTCATAGTAAGCTCTGCGCTGTGCACAATGGAGCTAAACTGCACCTCCCACAGCTCCGTGCTTAATTTAGGAAGCTATTTGAATTGAAAAATAGACCTCCCATGAGGATCCGCAAAACCAAACTCGTGTTTCTCAGCATGGCTATAAAAACATCATCAAGTGACAAAAAATGGCATTAGGGGAATAGATAATGGCAATAATCATATTAGTCCTTTACCCGTGAGGCGCAGTGTGGGGAGATATTTCACACCGAGCATCAAACAGCAGGAGACACATGAACAATCTGTCAGTTTTGACGAGTGAAGTAAGTTGCGTTAGATCATTTCTTACTACATGACTCCCTGATGAATTTCTCTGGTTATTAAGGCTGATCGCTGTAAAGAAGAGAAGCGTGAATGACTGTGATGCTGTTGTCCTAACAAATTATGCTGCCATTTGCTCAATACACTGCAGAATATATTAAACAGGCTGTTGAATGCTTAACCAAATTTTTACAAATTTCATAAAACTGGTTGATCATTGTTTAATCTTTGATTGCACGGTTAATCATTAATCGGCTATATACAGTAACTGCAGTCTGAAACAATCATATATTTTATTCTCATTTTTTATTAAAACATTATTTTGTAAAACTACAGACTACCAATTATTTTTTCTATCTCCCGGAAATAGCCTACAAATTTCAACAACGCTCACTTCTCGGGTTTGTAACTAGAGCCTCCACTTAGATTCATTGGATCACAATGTCTTTCACGTTCAATGAGATTCCATTTCCATCATTTAATGCCCAAGACGTTGCAGATTTGAAAAGCCTTTCATCAATACAATCAGCAGTGGTTTCTTTGGCTTTGAACAGCAGTCTGCAGGCAGCTCTCACTATTATTTTGAGTGTTCACGTTTCCTTTGGGCCCTAAGGCCCCCGGGCAGAGTGATGCTGGTACAAATTAGAAGCTTCTAGGCAATTTAAGAGCCTTAGCCACCAACCATTAGGTGTTTTTATACCATGCAATCACTGTGCTCGGCCACAGACAGGACATAAATGCAGTACTGTCAGCAATTAGACAGCAGACACATACTTTTGGACAGATGAGCAAACAGAGAAGGTCCTTGAAGGTCTTCATGTGGATAGAGAACATTTTAGATTTTCTTCCGTATATTTTTTATTTTAAGCAAACCCAGTCTCATTGGAAAGAATGAAAGACTGCAAAATAATATTACAACACATATTTCACTACCCTTTTAAAGTGTACTGTCCAGTGAGTGCTGCATTCATTTGTCTGAAACACAATCTGGCAACATTTCATCAGTTTGGTTGTTTTACATGTTGCTGCATTTCAAAAGGCTTAGAGGTTAATGCTGTATCGTGATTGGCTATAGACAAGCATCTTATTTCTGTCGTATTTTCCAGCGTTCTTCTCCGAACACTGTGTGCTTTAATTTATGTTATTGCCAACATACTTTGTTATGAGACTGCCTTATTATAGTTTACACAATAAACTTGAGCAAAGTTTTCAATAAGTGTATAATAAAAAGTAAATAGCCTGTCAGCAAAAAGGATGTCTGACCCTTCTCACATTTTATATAAGAAATATTATATTTTGCCATGTAACAGAAGGCTTGCATGCAGATGCTGGGTTGAATAGGTTACGCTTTGAGATTCAAGACAAAATTAGGAAAGATTTACAACAAAAAAGTGTATTTGGATTGAATAATTGAATTGAAAAACTTATCTTAAAGCTAACAAATGCGCGCCGCTGACGCGTGCAGTGTGAAACCGGTGTAACAATGTGTTAACAAAAGCAAATGTATAAGATTCAAAAAATGCATTTTAGGCATGCCATTTTACAGTAGATTCATTGTACTAGGCTTTGAGCTCTTTTATTGTGACTAATGTTTTATGGGAGTCACAGTCACATCAAAACAGCAGTGCTGTACCAGGTGCGCTATTGAGCTCATTTACTACACCAGAAAAGCTGTACATATGGAGCTGGTTATATGAAGCAAACATCAAAATGGATTATTTTACAAGTTCACTATTGTAAAATAGTTTTGAGGTCGTAACATAATACTGTGCACGGAACCACACAGAAATAAGTCTTTAATTAAATGATGATATACCATTCTAATCATAACTAACTAATAAATAACTAATCATAAATAACTGTTTCGTCATAGTTGTTTTATATCAGCTATGTTTGTTAAGGTTGTACTGTATGTTACATGTAATGTTGTTAAATGAATGTTCATTGCACATTTTAGTTGAATAATTCTTACCATGATGGTGTTCAGTGCTTGTGTGAATGACACTGAGCTCCTTCTATATATGTTACTATTTAAAAGCTATGATGAGCTTTGGTTAATTCATGTGACTTTCTCATCAACACCTGCATTTGGTAGTTATCAGTGAATTTCAAAGATGCAAAATAGATTACATTACTTTAATAGGTTGGTATATTAACATTATATCAGTTATTACGGTTTATTATTAGAAATTACGAATTACGAATAATTTAACATAAAACAGTAAAAAAATATTGATACCGTATTTTTCATGGTTTTATTCTGGAAACCATAGCTGCCGTTTTTTTCCGTACATTTGACAGATTTTTTTTAGATTATTATTATGATTATTATATATTATATTAATAATAATGAAATAATAATTAATATGCATTATTATTATGTAATCGTGTAAAAAAACTCAATTAAGATTTTGTGCAGTTCAACCATTATATATGCATTTGTGTTATTAATGCTTTTTTTCTGTTTCATGTTATGTACATTTACGTGGGTTTCTTAAGAGGCCACAAGTGCAGTATGGCTCTCTGAAGTCTCCTCTTGTCTTACCTCCTCTGATGGCCTGCTTTCTCTTATACTGTGGTACTTGTATAACAGATGCTGAAGATGCCACTCCAGTGTTTAGTGAGTCTATTGAATCACGTGATGTAATGGCCAGTGAAAGACAGCCATGAGTCATTGTGACAGGACGCCGTTCCCTGCAGATGGCCATTAAAAACACTGTACTCCATGTTAAAGAGCAGAGCGGAGGATTATAAGGGCCTTTGAGACCTGACTATGTCAACTATTATAACCAACGTTTTCAATAGGCATGCATCATAAATGATTTATTGTAATCTACAGTGTTTCATGTGCTCTTCAAATGCTACATACAGTAAGCTTGCATATTTTTTTCTTTCTTCTTATCAATTATAAAAGACAGCTTTTCAGTGTCACTATTAACTCAAATGTTAAATTTTTAACTTCTACATATAGCAGTGTTTTTAATTTTTTATGTTTAAATGTTCTGGACATTTTCTTTATAGCGTGTAATATTTAGCAATTTTTCTACAGTATGTAATGAAAAGCAATTCAGGCTGGGTTGGATTGTCAATAGAAAAGGAAGCTTTAAGAGCTCCATGCATTTTTGTCATTAAAATAAATAATGGTTTAATATTTAAAAATGAAGGAAGACGGACATAAATACTAGCATTGTAATGTTTGTCTGTCTTTGTGTATAAATATATATAAAATACTTGATATTTTTAATTTACAAATAATATATTATTATTTTTTCTTTTAGTAATGTAATGTTCTTTTTTTAATTGCCTTATATATTCACCAAACCTTAACCAAATTGCGCAGCCATTTTAAATTGCAATTAGATTTTTTTTTCTTCAACAAATCGTTTCCTCATCATTAGTGACTTGCCATAGTAAGCATTTCTAGTGAATTCCACCCGTTTATTTGGGATTGGTTCTCTAATTCTGAAAATCCTAGTTGGCGTTTTTAACCCCATTCTAATCCAGTTTCTGAGCCACAGAAGCAGGAAATGAAGTCATTGATTTGGAATCGATCCTGGTCACAGAATGACTCACGGGAGCCAGTTCCAGTCACTTCCCATCTGACCTGCATCCTACTGCTTCATAACACAGCTAGGCTTACTGTACAGTCTTCAGAGCGATGGACAGCATTGTGTATGGTGTATGTCCTGAATTATTTAAAGGCTATGTAAACTGCAAATAAGACACTATAAATAAGCTGAGTGAATAATTCATGAACTGTGGTCATTGCTTTAATTATATAGGATTAAATAAGAACCTGAAGAGGCAGAATCTGTAGTATTGGCTTTGGTTGTTTTGTACAGTGTAGAGGTCAAGTCATTGATTATTGTCTCTTAGATGGCACTTTAGCAGCCTTTAACACCCTCTTAACACCCTGAATGTTTCCTCAGCTCTTATTTTCACATCACTGTAGACCCAAGGCCTCCAGCTATACTGTATGACTTCCATTGAACAGCAGCAAGAAATATTACAATGCTCATCACTCAAGGTCCAGCGAGATCAAGATTTAAAGAGCCAGTAAACTCAACTCCAAAGGTGCATTCATCATTCCTGAAAGGCTTTTCCTTCGGGTGCCTGTTCTGTAGAACAAACCTTTTATGAAACAAGTAGCTTTTCATCTGGTTTAATAAGAGTCATTTTAGCTTATTATTAAGATTAGTCAAATTTGATTTTTAAATATTAATCAAATGGACAAATTCCCGCTGAAATTCTATGCTTCTATTCAGAAGAGGGTTCCACCAATCAGAAAAGTCACTGTTACTATGGAAACGAGAATCTTTTTTACTCTGACAGAACACTATATAGAATAAAATACTTAATTTTAACGTCAATTATATTTATGTATTCTATTGCTAGTGAAATTAAAGTCAGTTATTTTATTATGTATCATGATTAATAATTTTTTTTTAAATAATGTTTGCTTGTTGAAATGAAGTTAAAACTTAAATGACTTAATTAACCGTTTATTTATTTATTGCACTATATTGCTTGCTATGTTTTGATTTTCTTTTAATTAAAACCAAAACTATTAAAAGTCGCACACATACACATTTTCTTTAATTGAAATCAAGTTGAAATAAAGCGTTATTAGAAGATTTTAAATGTTTATTTCACACTTAATCACTATGATTTTTTTCAGTGAATGCAGTATTATTGTTGAAAGTCACTAAAATAAAATTAAAAATACTAAAACTAAAGATTAAAAAAATAAAAATTATATTAAAAAAATCTCTCTCTCTCTCTCTCTCTATATATATATTAAAATATATTATTATATTTTAAAAATTTAAATAAATGAATATTACAAACTTAAAAAACTGAATGTAAAACATCTACTGTAAAATATTAAGAAAATCTTAACATTATATAAATGATAATTCAAAAAAACGCTAAAATTGATCCGAAAGATTTTTATTAATGCTTAAAGGATGCAGCTTTAGGAGAGGGGTGCTGACAAATCCATAACCTCATTATGAGTTTCCCCAGGGATCTGACACAGTCCACAGAGTGTGTGTTTAAGATGTCAGATGCTGCTTGTCCTTTATTATGAAGAACAAATATTGACCTGTTGACTATCACACGCATACAGTACTACCCCGAATCTCCTCATCCAAAAACCAACAACATTATCTCACTCCCCTACAAAAATGTTGGAATACATGTAAAGTTGACTGATTCACCTGTACCGGGTGATAAAACGAGACGGCATCACTGGAAATCAATATTAATAAGCTTGATGCATAATTCAGGTATGCATTTCTGCCACACAGGTTAGCCTCATGATTAATTCATGGCTGGCTTTAGATACACAGCCGTCCTCATTTTGTAATGCGGCGACATTACTGTCCATCATCAGAGGCGTGTGTGCACCGCATTCATTCTCCGGATTCAGCGTTATTAGTACCGATAACAACAGCTATGCACTTTCTGCACCATTAATCATCAGAATGTGTCAACACGTCCATCACAGACACTTGTAAATGAATTAGGCTGGCGTCCTGCTGGAACACACAGTTGCTCCTGTCATCTTTTGAGTGTGTCCTGCAAGAAAAAAGGACAGGACACAGACTGCATGGACAATGTGTGCTGTATGATTAATTCAGCGCTCATAAACAGAAGTACAGTAGATGTTTACTCAACAGAATAAGATGAATAGACCATTGAAATATATCTTTAGATGGGTAATAAGAAGAAATAATGTGGCATATGGATAGAGTTCGATTGGAAAAATAATAGAGAACATGCTCTATATTTTCATTAGTTGATATGGCATGTTTCAGTGTGTGCATTTGCGTATGGCTGCTTTACCACAGGCCTTTGCTGATCAATATTTGGCCCTTTGCTGATTCCCAGCCCCCTGTTGTTATGTCTGTCGCTTTCTTACGCTTCTTCAGTCCTTGTCAAATGTGGAGACTGAAGTAATTTTATTGATGGGATTCCCTGAGGAATTACCCCATTTACTTTCTTATTATAATACTGTGTTTGTGGCCTTCTTAGAGCATGTTGTCCTACAGAAAAAACAAAAAACATTTGCATCGCATCAAAACTACTCCTTTCAACATAAAAAAACACTTTTATCCCCTTTTATTTATTTATTTATTTGCTATGTTAATTTATTATAAAAACATAAGAACAACAACAACAACATTGATTTGAAAAGCAATATCTTCTTAAAAATATTGTTGATAACAAAAATTTATAAAATACCATGCTATTAAAACAAATAACAATAATAATAGGAATCATCATAATTGTTGTAGTGGTTGTTTACTTTTTAATGGTATTATAATTAGTATCATTTTTATATAACAACAACAGCTGTACCAGTCACAATAACAGTAACAATAATACTAATCATAATCATAACATTTTTACTGTTGTTGTTGTTGTTCTTATTATTAAGAATTAACTTACAACTAAACACACAGAGTATTTTATATAGAAGTATGCAATATACTATAATTTTAATAAAATTATTATTAAAAGTATATTATTATTATTATTATTATTAAATATTTATTTACAACTATCTCAACTCATATGACTCCTTATATTTGCAAGTATGCCATATATTTTAATACAATTTATTATTAAAAGTTTATTATTATTTTTTATCTTCTTTTGTTTGCTTGTTTTCTTGTTTATTTGTTTACTGTTTGTTGCTATTTATTTATTTTTAATGCAAAAAAATGTAAGCATAAAATGCTATTAAATATATTAGTAGTCATAATAGTAATCATAATAGTAATCATTATCATCATCATAATTGTTGTAGTAGTGTTTGTTTACTAATGATTATTACTATTAATATTTTTATTATTATTATTATTATTATTATTAAAAATCAATTTACAGGTAAACACACAGAGCATCATACAGTATATAGAAGTATGCAATATTATTATTAAAAATTAATGTACAACTGTGTAAACAAACAAGATGGACTAGAATTATGCACTTTTAATACAATTATTATTATTAAATATTTGAGAAAATCAATTTACATTTTTAAACAGAGGACTTCCACAGAACAGCAGTGTCTTGTTATACAATGTGCTGAATGACCAAAGGTGCGACAGATCAGTAACATTTTAAGGCACGGCGCAACTAAAGCTCAGCTGAGACGACAAGCAGATGAAGAGCCTGGTTCCTCATCACCGCACAGTCTGTATTTACATTTTTCACACACCTCATGCAAATAGGTTTCGTACTTCATTTGCATGGCAGCGACGTTACCTTGGCACGGTGGCGGGGTGTAAAAAGAGTCTGCCCGCATACGCACGCTAACTGCTCCGTTACAGGGTTGAGCTACAGGCGGGAGTGTTGGTTTCAGTCAGTAAGTTATATTCAGAAGAAAGGGTTTCCCAGGCGTGCTTGAATTGCAGCGTGCTATAAATAGGTAAACACTTACTGTAGCCCATGAGGTCTCAATGTACCTGTGAAATTTGTGCTAATTTTCCTGAAAGCAGCTCAGCTGTGGCTGCTGGTAGCTGTTAGCCTTTTACTGACCGTATTTAGTGTCTGTCTTTAGGTTAATTTGACTTGAAGCTTAAAGCTAAAAGCGTTTGACCACCTCTCGAGTGGCCAGACTCTCTCTAACAGTCTCAGCACAGCTTTGCTTTCTGACAGCTCACAACTACAAGAGCCACAGACGCTTACTGTCAGAGCCAGTGAATTATAGCCATGAAGGAGCTGTCAGCCGTGTGAGTGGCTCTGGATCACGTTGTAAAACACGAGCTGGTGCTGTACAATAAAGCAACATACATCATGAAGTCATGTATTGATGTGCTGGATAAGGCTGTCGGTCAATGCTGTCCTTCTGTTTTCAATCAAATTAATCTCTGATGGAGATGTCATGGATTTACAGTACAGTATCTTTTTTTTCATCAGAGGAGTGTAAATGAGACCCGGTGCTCTGTATTCATTTTGATCAAATTGCACAGTTTTATTAGTCAGAAATAAATAGTGCAGGGTGGTGTAATAGAACAGATTAAAGTGTTTGTAAAGACAAATAAAAACAAAGATTTGCATTTATTGCTTAGTGCGAAGATGCACAATAACACTAAATCGAGTGCTGAGCTAACATTGCCGTGGATCATTTAGCTTATATCAGGTGCTTAAGAGAGCTAAATAATTATAAACATGAAGTCTGCATTTGAAAGAGTCCAAAGCATAGCAGAATCTAAAACGATTTTGTTTCTGTCATTTTTAACCCAAATTATACGGTGGCCAAAAGAGAGCTCCACAAGCTGCAAACTCATGCAAACAGAAAAAAACACATGCAAACTGTAAATTCTCACAACGCAAGCAAACACAGAAACGCGCTGCAAACACAGAAACGTGCTGCAAACAGCTCGGACCACAACAGAATTGTTTCAGGGGGACCTCAAAAAGTGACGAACCAATCTGGGACCTGATTATTGCTGCATCCGAAATCGCATACTGCTTCAGTAGGTACTACATTTAAAACCGAACGTACTACCCAACCGTTAAAACAGTACGTTCTATATAGTATGAATGTGAGTAGTATGAATGGAATTTGGACGTACTACATCCGCCATA
>JAUCNO010000873.1:1319076-1337842 GCA_032353835.1 Enteromius viviparus | reverse complement strand
AAAAAAAAAAAAAAAAAAAAAAAAAAAAAAAAAAAAAAAAACTTCAGGATGTCATGCTGCATTGTTGCCTTAAGTGGGTCAGTTAACCTGAGGTTGTTCTGGAGAGACTTTTTCGGCAATTAGTATTGCAGGAAGTAGATTTCACTGTGGAATACCGCTGTTAAACTAATGGTACACCCAAAGCAAAAATCCTAACATTGTTTACTCACCCTCATACCTCTAAATCTATACAACTATCGAATTCATATGTATATTAATATTTCTTCTGATGAAACCCACATTTAGTCCCCTGGATAGAATTATATTTTAATTGCCAAATGTCATTATGTATTCACACTCTTACACATTAGTAAATTAAAATAGCACATTTAAAATTCACTGGTGTCACGTCTGGTCAACGAGGCAGACACGTGGGTTCAATCAAACAATTAAGTATTTATTTTTCCAGGCAAACACAAATTGAAAATTGCTGCAGAAGGAATCAAAACAGGCTTAAAGCCTTCTTTCCTTTCTCTTTTAGGTAGGTGGTGAACCAGATGACCAAGACTGACAGGTAGGTTCAGACCAGCATCGGAAGCAACCTTGAGACCAGACAGTGAGTGTTTGGATTGAGCGTGCTAATGAAGGATGCAGGTACTGTAAGTGGATGCAGGTGTAGCTGATTAGGTGTAAGTGATCATGACAGAGTGCAAGTGAGTAGCAAGGGATGCTGGGAGATGTAGTTTGTTTAGATGACTGAACTCGTGGATGTGACAACTGGTAAATACTGTATAATACTACCGAGTTAAAAATAGGGCATAATGGCATTTGACTGTATTTCAAGGCATCGGCTTAGTCTCTGTGGTATTAGAACTGATTTGGAATTTCACATTATTTTAAAATCCTATAACTTTTTATGCACAGATCACTTAATTAATACATTTTGATGTATGCAAGCTTGTTTGGCTCATTCCACAAAGAATAGGTGTGAGCAACTTCAGCTAATTGGCACTTTGAACAACTGCTGCACAAGACCCAAGAAAATGAATTCTCTTACACACTGCATTTTCAGTCATGGCCTGCGGACTGGAGAGAATCTCATACAAACAAAGGGGCCATTAATGCACTAAAGATTCGGGGTGGGAGAAAGGGTTCAGTGTCTCAGAGCAACTCCCAGTAGTTCACTGCACAGTAGGAAAGAGGTCTGAGGGAGTGTTGAAGACTTCCAGATCTCATTTCAAAGATGTGGAGGCCAGGCTTTAGGGTGTTGGGCAAAACAAGCGAGTTCAAGGAACAAAAAGTGCTCAAGCTGAGTCCATAAAATAAGTGAAGAGGCCAGTATCATCTTTCCCGTCTAACAGCGTTGACCGTAATTGCCATTAGCAAGGAAAACCTACACTAACTGCAATAGGTTGTGATGGTCTGTTTGCAAACAACTTTGAGGGGCAGAAAATTTAATGGTGTACTTTTTTGGCAACGCTAACTGTTTCCAACCACGTGGTTTAAAAGAAGATTCCATTTAGAGTGAATCCACACCATCAGTGCATGTGATGTAAACATGGTTGTGTTATGGAGTTTTAAAGTATCCTCATCCGTCATCTGAAGTCAGTGGCTTAAATTTAGGATTTAAAGACCTTGATATACTTCAAAAGAAATCAGAGAATGAACTGGTGTGACATAATTTTCAACAAAATCAGGCCAAAAGAAAGTTAATTTGGAGTTTATTTCTAGTATTCAAAAGAGATTGCCTAAGCAAACCTTCTAAAAGAGTTCACTGATAACAACCTTCAAACTACCACAGGTACTTCAAGAGTTCGAACTTGCCAGTAACAAAATAGTAATGATAAGCGAGGCGGGTTTGGCATGCTGTCCGAGGTGAAAACTCAGGGTTTCCTCTGATTTTACATGTAAACACTGTAGTCTGTGGCTTTTTAAAGTGTGCATGTGTATGAAAGTATCTTTAACCACAGCAAGTACACTGTAAAGAAATCAAAATATTTAAGGCAACCAGCTTCAGGACATCTTTGGGGTTTTCTCAACTGCTTGTATTGTTTATATAGCCAAAAAGTTGAGAAATCTTAAAGCTGATTGCAGTTAATGTTAAAGTTTTCTACATTTTTTTATTATTTCTTTATTTTTTTTTTTTACAGTGTATTTTGCTTTCAGAGAGTATGGGTCCTTTTTGTCCCAAGAAATGTGTCGCTGAAGGAGGTATGGTAAAATCATAAAAACTGCAAATGAACATGAGTCTTTATCAGTTTCCCACAGACATTTTGAAAGTTCCAATTTATTTCACTAAAATGTTTTTTGTAGTAACCAGTATATTTGTGGGTTTGCAAATGTGCCGTATTTGGTTGGGGTTAGCTGAAAAAAATTGTTACATTGTAACCACAAATGATCTGCGAATACATTTTCAAGTCCGACTATCAAGAAAATATGCCACTTAATCTCCCACACAACAATTAAAAAGATCATTGGTTGAGACAGTTGTGACAGATGAGTGCAGTCACCGCTGCACTTTTGATTTCTCTGAGATATGAATCATGATATGAACATATACCAGAGCTGAGAAGCAAAGGTTCATATGTGGTACATGAAAGGTCTTCCGCTGGTAGGCTTTTAAATGCCTGATATATATTAATTAAACACATGAAATTAAATACAGCAGAGGATAAATGGACCTCTTCCGATAACCTTGAGGCACTCTAAACACAACGTCTGAAGCATAAACCCAGCTAATTAATAATGAGATATAAAGAGTGATGTAATGTTTAAGGGCCAAATCAAATTTGTGTAGTGGGTTAACTCACTTAGGAACACATTACCTCTCCAGCCCAAGATGGATGCATTTGAGAAAGGAGGCTGGAGATGCGCTGTGGTTAGAGAGAGGCCTAACCTGATTAAGAAAGAACTCCTTTTCCTGCACGCATCATCCCTGATGGATGAAATGGACCGCCGTGCCCGTTACTCTGCCCCTTGGATTGAATGTTCCCGGAATATTCTTGCGATTGTTCCCGCTGATTGTAACACTTCTATCCCGGCAGGTCTTTAAAAAGAAACTCTATCTGCCTGGCTGAGGCTTTCTTCCTGATCTTCAAGGCTTTTAACTACAATGTCTGTGTTTGTGTGGACCATGGGGCATGCGGAAGGATTTCGCTAAAAGGTGAAACAGATTACGCCAGCTGGGAAAGTGCAGGGATGCAACCAGATGGTTTATCAATGGATTCAGAGATTTTTCACACGATTATTTCATCATAAGCATCTCCCTTTTCACTGCTCAGAATTTCCAATGAACGCGTGCGGTAAAACCCTGGAGATGTTATTTCAGTTATTTCAGAATAGTGAGTAATATGTCTTGCTCCTGACAACAGGTATGTGTGTTACCTACATAATCTTATTTTACTGTATCGTTGTGCTCTGTTGGGCAATACGCTACCACTGTCTGCCATCTGTTAAACTGCATGTTTAACTAAAGTCACTGGAGAACAGATATAACATTTAAAATAAATAAATATATAACAGTTGTTGACAGAGATTTTTTTTTCTTTTTTAGGTCATGGAGAGATGGAAAGAGAGCAGTAAGTTACCATAAATGTGCACAACCAGTAAATTCCCATAAAAATGTCATGTACGACCATCCTGGATGGAGATTTTTGGGGTCACCCAGTCTGAGGAATTTCCATCGTCAACTGCAGACATATGGACAATTTATAAGACACAATTCTCCATATTTTAGGTCTCCCAGTCTTGTCCTTTAACAGCTCTCTATCTAAAGCCAACTGCTCTTTTTTTCAAGGAATGTGGTCCAAAGATAAATAGTATATTTGAAAAGGAACTAATAATGACTTAATGTAAGAATTTTTAATAAAACAATTACAGATGTAAAAGTTTGGGGTCAATGAGTAACAACAAATGTATTTATAGTGTTACATAAGATCTCAGTGCTTTCAAGTATTTTATTCATCACAGAATCCTGAAAAAAATAAAGAGAAAGAAAAATAGCAAAATATTAGGCAGCACAGCTGTGTTTATATGACATGTTTCCTGAGCATCAAATCAGCATATTAGAACGATTTTTGAAGCATGATGTGACTGAAGTAATGACTGCTGGAAATGTAGTTGTCATCATGGAAATAAACTAAAATTTTAAGTATATTATAATAGAAAAGTATATAATAAATTAAATTATGAAATGATATAAATATAAAATAACCATATTAATTTTCATCCAATATCAAATAAATGCATTCTTGGGGAAATATTTTTCTTTCAAAAAGAACTCTGCACATCCCTAGTATTTACCACTGACTCTCTCTTTTTTTCCAGCAGCACAGCAAATATCAATCACTTCTCAACGGTGTAAGCTAATTATGTGAGTATTAGACAAACCCTACCCAATGATTTGACGGAAACAGGAATTTATCAGGTCCAGCTCCATTAATCTCTCAGTCTTGATGTATTATATGCTCCCTAATGACTACTGCTGACTTATGATAATGACGATCAGATTTAAAATCCTGTTTAAAGAACATTCAGTCTCTTTCCCGCTCTCGCTCTCTCCTATTGTAAATGATTTTCATGTGATCAAGCAGCAGGCCTGTCTGTTATTAAGCTAGCCTGGAAATGGCATTTCAGACACTGGCCTTCTCTGTGAATGAAAACTAATTAACACAGATTTACATATTTCCAAGTGCAGTACAGCTTTAATCAATACACCCACCTGGATGCAGGGCTATTACAAGACTCCCCAGGGTTATACACCATCTGACCGAGACTATGACACAAACATGTGTCCAGTGATATAATAAATTTTCTCAAACCTAGGCAGGTTAATTACAGTTCTGTGTTAAGTGAGAAAAATGACTGTTACACCATACCGACATGAATATATACATGGATGATGTTATTACAACTCAAGGCCTTCTAGAATGTACACTTTGCACACTTCTTACATTTACTCTACTCACTGTCAACAAGGCAATTATTTAAAAATGTTCTCTCTGTGCCATATTATGCAAATTGTCGCGTACGAGCACGAATTACCTATCACAAAGTCCTCAAACTGTCAGTACAGAATATTCAGGGTTCAGAGCTTCATCAGTGGAAAAAGGGATATTTTTTTTCCCTTCACATCACAATCCCCCAGACTACGAAGAGATGGGATTATTCTCCAAGTCTGCAGCGAGACCATTTGTGACCTACTTGAGGAGGGGAGACAGGAAGCAGCTCCCCGCATTAAACCAAAGCGAGGCTTATCTCCATGTGAGGTGCAACAAACCCACATTGAGGCAACACACACCAGTTCCATGTCCTTAATAACTGTGCCAACTCCTGAATGGTATTTTGGACTGGATTGCAAATAACTGATTTTAATACAGATGAGGAAATTGTGTAGGAAGACTTCATACTAGGGGTTTTGAACAGCAGTGTTGACTATAACTGTGATGTGTAACAATATGAAATACTGATAATGAGTTAATACTACACATACAAAAAAGACTGTAAAAAAACAAAAACAGCACCAGTAATCAGTGCTGGTCCTCCCTGTATGGAAGTTGTGCAGGGCCTCCAAACCACCAGGGCCTCTTTTACTCTAAAACATTAATTCTCCCAATGTGCATACTATCCACCCTTTCTGCATAAAATAGTATTGAAAACTACTTGTCTCATAGAATTTAGGATAGATAGTATGAAAATGTATGAGTATGAAAAACTATGCGAATGATGTAATTTTTGCTTTATTTTTTTTTTATTTTGTATGTGGCTTTTGTAGTGTACAGTACATGGATATTGTTATATACAATCTTCTGCTGGAGGTGCACAATACAAAAAAAAAAAAAAAAACATTCTGTGACACTGTTCCACTGGCAGCTTTCTGTGCATGCAGTCAGAAAGAGCACAAAATACTGATAGGCAGCTTTGGGTGCACTTTAAACTGACAAATACACACAAATAATGTCAGACTTTGCATGCTTTTACTTAAACATAGTAATGTATGCCCTGTGAAGACAGAATACTTTCTTCTATGAAAGAAAGAAAGTAAGAAAGATTTGACTTATGTCAAACAATTATGCGCCGCTAATTTTTGCCATTTATTCATTAAAGTTATATTTTTTTACTGTGAATTATGTTTGCCATGATAATCATGTACAGTAGGTATACTACAAACTGTATATCTCTGCAAGTTACCTTTGATCTACATGTCTGTCACTTGTTGGTTTTGTTTGCAGCAAGGTGCCTTTGCTAAGTTACAAAAGGTGTAAAAAAACACAAAAACAAAATAAATATCTTCATAGTGCCATGTATTCATACCTTGCCACTACACGATTTTCAGGTTCTTCTTTCTTTGAGGCCCTCTAACAAAAATGGTACATATTTGGAAAGAAAGCAAAGTTAAAACTGCAGAAAATTGTCCATTTCCTGTTCATGTTAGACTGAAATGAATGTAACATTAGTAGATCTGATCCACCTATTTAAATGTGACTTCAAAGGAACACAAAGACTATCATACAGGAGGTATGTGAATTTAAAAGCAAGTGGTAGACCCCAGAGACTAATTTTATACGTGGAAGTGGAACCAGATTAATGTCCTGGGAGTGCAGCCACCAAGAGCCAAGAAATATGAAATGATATCATGCTGTAATTTAAGTAAAACGTGCATTTAGAGCTTGAGTAAGACACGGAACAGTGACCCGTAAAGACTGAAACTGAGCTATTACAATTTCTAATGAATGCCATCCCATGCACGGATCCACTATACCAAAGAAGATAAAACACAGTCCCCCCTCGCTGACATTTATGGTCCGTCTCCTCAAGTCAGACTTACCCGGGATTGCTAAATAAACACAGGCACACAGCTGAGGATCATGTTCCACTCTCCATTTCAGCTAATACCTTGCTTCTGTAACTGAAACTCTGGCATTGTTGTCTTTTTGCAGGCAACTGGAAACCGGTTACTTTTTTTAGGATAACAGAGGATTTTCGAGTAAGACCCAAATTACGCCTCACCTTAACCAGGATCCGCCAACTGTCTGAGTTTAGAATTTCAAAGTCAGCGGAATGGAGGTCCCACTGTAAAAACAACACATTAAATGCACAAAGCATTTCATCTGTGAAATTTTATCCGGAGGCCTGCATTTGAATAACCAGCATGCTGTCTCACTTGAGTATAGTCAGCTGGGGACTAATTTTGGCTGCTGCCCACCACAACCATCACAACTACAATGGGCTGTTACATTTTATATTCTTATTATTTGTTTAATAATCATAATCCTCCATTTTTTTTTCTTGTAGATGAAGGACACACAATATCTACAATTTGCTTGCTTTACTAAAGAAGTGCCTCATCAATATCAGACCCATTGATTATGCATTTGTTTTCCCAATTTACCTTGACGGATCATTACTGCACTTTAGCAGCCTATCTACCTTTTCCCTGTAAAGGAAATGTAATCTCTCTACTCAGTACCTAATGCATATGAAGACAAGTGAGAGAAAAAAAAAGGATTATATACATATAAAGGTAAATATTAAAGGGCACCTCATGCTCCTTTTAACAATATGTAATGTAAGTCTAAGGTGTCGTTAGAATGTGTCTGTAAAATTTCAGCTCAAAATACTTGGCAAAACATTTGTAATATCATTTTAAAAATGCCTTATTTTGAGTGGAAGCAGAAACAAGCTGTATTACAGCAATTCTCTTTAAATGCAAATGAGCTACTGCTCCCTACTCTCTTTTCCAAAATAGTGAAGTGCCTTCACATCTCTTAACTGCTGCAATAACATTTGTTTGGTTTTGTTTATGATGTCTATTGTGCTAAAATCATGCGTTTTAAAGTTGTCCCTTCTGAAAAAAAGGCTGGATGTCAGGTCTTAGCTTTAAGATGGAAGAAGTTGGTTTTATCTAGTCTCCCAGCCTGACCAGCTAAAACCAGTTTGGCCAACTAAGGAAGTTACCTAAACCTAAACTAGCTTAGGCTAGTTTTAGCTCAGGGCTGTCCAAATTCAGGTCCTGCAGAGTTAAGCTCCAACTTGCCTCAACACACATGCATGGAAGTTTCTTCCATGCTTAGTTAGAGCTTGATTAGTTGCTTCAAGTGTATTTAATTTGGGTTAGAGCTAAACTCTCTCCAGGACCGAGTTTGGACAGGCCTGTTTTAGCTTGTTTTCTCATTAGGGATATTAGATTAAACGTCTGATAGACCGTTTTCTAAGTGCATAGCAGGATTTTTGAAAATCACTAAACATAGCATGTGAGTACTAAATTCTGCTGAAAAATATTACATTTGATCAACAATAAAAAGTCAAATATACTTAATATACAAAAATGAATAAAAACAATTAATTGAGTATATACACTTTGAATGCTGTTACTCACACGTCATGTTCACAAAGTACACTAATATAGGGCAGGCTGACTGTATGACTATGGTGACACACATCTACTTTAATAAAATGACATTGGTTTTCACACATATCTCCAGAGACTTATTTTGAAGAGTGTAAAGAAAGAAAATCAGGTCATAATATGCTTAAATTGAATGTGCTCTACTTAGTTCATGTTGTGGAATTTCTTGTAACACATTTTGCAATCAGCTGGCAGTTGGTCACAGCTTATTTATATAGGTGAGAGAAAAGTTGAGCAAATTTATTGTGTGTGTCTGTGTTTGTGTGTATTTATTACACCGCTTTGTGGAATACTCAATTCTGATTGGTCAGTCGCCACATTCCAAGGTTTGTTAATCCCCCGATAACAGCCGGTAAAACTAATAACACAGACTCATCCAGGTACTACTAATCATCTTGAACAATTATACTTATTACTCTGCTGTTGCTGACATCTTGTGGCTTAAAACGCTTAAGCACAAGTAAAAATTGGGGACTTCAACATAATTTTAACATGTACGGAAAAAGGTTCTCAGCAGCGGATAGAAGATAACTTGACTGACTCCCTGGTTTAAAAAAAAAAAAAAAAAAAAAAAAAAAACTTGTGTCTAATTATTTACTTTTGTGGCAAGAAGCCATCTAATAAGTGGGATAATGTGCAGCCAGCTGGTTGTTATCATAGAAAAAAAACTCTTTAGTCTTTACAACAACCCTCCAATTCATGTTGGACTGCCAATAAGCCTGTCTGGCTTTATTCTGTGATAACAAGCTGCTGGATGTACTTTATCCTTTACAGGTCCATGTATGTTGCATCCATTTCTTTTTAAATTTGAAATGAAATATTCCGATACAAGAAAACTGTCATATTTTCGTTATTTAATAAAAAAAAAAACAAGATTTAATACTGATATAGCAGCAGAAGACTTTTATTTAGCTGAACAAACTGATGATGACGTCATGGGCTCAGATGTGGTTGACTAATCGGTGGTATTAAAATAATATGCAAGGGATGACACTGGCTCACATTTATGTAGCTTAAACATTTAAACTTACATTGTGATATGCTTGAACTGTTTTATATCTAAGGATTTTTTTAGGCAAGTTATGGTGATTTGAAAAGGCTAAATTATTCTGACATTAATGAACTCGCTGCCGCTGGCTGCAAAAAAAAAAAAAAGGTGCATTACCTCGAAAAAAATGGCACCTATACATAGGTAAATATGGGAGCGTTGGATTGTGTGTGGAATGTGAACTGATTGTATAAAAGATCATGAGCAACATGAGCAATCTTAATGTCATAATCGACACTGTCTATTTCACTTTGTTGGCAACAGACTTAATAGATTTTATTTGAGCAGGGGCATTTTTTGTCCAATTTAGTGAAATTTTTCTCCCAAGTGACACAAACGGTACCTAGTGTTTCCCCCCGGACTCTTTTTCTCCCACGTACCTTGGCTGATTTGCGCCACGTGTTTAGTCGGCTATTTAAACCCCGACTTTCGTCCAGACGGATGCGAAGTCTTGATTTGCCCCGGCAGTCTCTACTAATCGTTTTCCTGAATTGTTATTTTGTGTATTACTGGACTGAACTCTTGATCTCTGATTCCCCATTGATTCTGTCTGCTCGTTCTTTTAACCTCTGCCTGTTTGACTCTGCTCAATAAAGCCACAAATGGATCATCAGGATTCAAGTGAATCATTACAGAAGACTTCGCTGCCTTCTGATCCAGCGCCCATTTATCAAGTCATCAGTGAAGTGAATCCTCAAGCTTCAGTGCTCAGCTCGCATCAAGCCCAACTGCAGAAACTCACCTCACTCACGGAGGATCAAGTTCGCTCGATGCAGGCTCTGACAACAGCCACAGCAGCGCTCAGCGGTTCCGACAGATCCGCCCGCTCTGCCTCCACCAGCCCCGGTGCAAACGAATCCTGCCCGCCTCACTCTCCCAGAAAAGTACAACGGAAGCCAAGGATTCTTATTGCAGTGCGATATATGTATGAATTCACAGCCCGGAAGCAAGGTTTTACTCGTTTGCTCACTTCTGACTGGAAAAGCGCTGGATTGGGTCACTACTCTATGGTGGAAAATGTCCTTCCCATCATACAAAAGTTTTCTGCTGCATTTCAGAGAGGTCTTCTACCACAACGTGCATGGTAAAGATGTTAAATAGGATCTGCTAACACTGAGACAAGGCAACAACTCAGCAGCGGATTAGACTTTAAACTTTCGCACGTTAGCCACTCAAACAGGATGGGACAGCGATCCTCTTAAAACCCTGTACCGCCGTGGACTTCGAGATGAGCTGCAAAAGGAACTCGCCTGTTTATGGATCTGGCTATTAAAACCATTTCATGCGTTCCAGGAAAGGGCGCCGCAGCACCACCGCTATCACTTACAGCACGTCACCCAGCCTTGACCTTGTGGAACCCATGCAAATTGGACCTACTCACATCACCCCTGAGGAGCAAGAAAGAAGGCTCAATCAGAATGTATGTCTCTATTTTGGCAAGCCAGGCCACATAAGAGCCAACTGCCCAGTCCGGCCCCCACGCACCAGAACTTTTTGGGTGAGTGCTGTTTCCTTGAACTCTGCTATGACCATTAAAGTCTGTATTAATAATAACAGAGACTAAAGAATAAAGCCTTCATCGATTTAGGAGCTGCAGGAAACGTTATAGATAGGACTTTGTTACTAAATTCAATATCCCTCTTAGTACATGTACAAAGACGGTGACGATGGCAGCCCTCGACGGCCGACCAATAGGGACTGGAAAGATTACGACCAGAATTCAACCACTCACACTGCTCACTAGCTCGCTCCACAAAGAACAAATCCAGTTCTACGTCATTCATTCACCAGACCATCCATTAATTCTCGGCCTGCACTGGCTCGAATTGCACAACCCTGTAATATCTTGGAGTGAGCATTAGATTTCACACTGGTCACCCTTCTGTCAACAAAACTGCCTTAACCAAGCCATCCGGGCCATTCAACTCACATCTGATGACAACCCTGAAGCTGCCAATGTGCCAGCACCATACAGAGACCTCCTAATAGCCTTCAGTAAGACCAAAGCAACTAAACTACCACCTCATCGTCCTACTGATTGTGCTATTGATCTCATCCCAGGAACCATGCCCACGAGAGGCCGTGTCTTTCCCCTTTCACAACCTGAGACCGCCAGCATGGACCAGTACATACAGGAGGAACTGGCAAAGGGCTTCATTAGAGCATCTATGTCACCGGCCTTAGCCGGGTTTTTCTTTGTGAAGAAGAAAGATTGACTACTGCATTGACTATCGCTCTCTGAATAAAATCACCATAAAATACCAATACCCTCTTCCTCTTGTCCCAACCACCTTGGAACAACTCAGGTCAGCCAAATTCTTTACGAAGTTGGACTTGCGGAGCACATACACCTTGATCTGCATTCGGGAGGGAGACGAGTGGAAGACCGCCTTTTTAACCACTAGTGGGCACTACGAATATCTGGTTATGCCTTTCTGTCGATCAAACAGTCCCTCAGTTTTCCAGTTACTCATCAATGAAATCTTCAGAGAAATGCTCCACAAGTTCGTTATCGTCTACATCGATGATATCCTGGTGTACTCCGAAGACTAAGAGGCCCATGTTCAGCACGTTTGGACTGTCTTAAAGAAGCTTATTGAAAACCAACTATCAGCTAAACTAAGCAAATGTGAATTCCACCAGACATCAGTAACATTTCTGGGCTACATCATCAGCTCAGGAGAAGTGGCGATGGATGAGAAGAAGGTCGACTCCATTCTGAAGTGGCCAAAACCCCAAACACTAAAGGAGCTTCAACGATTTCTTGGTTTCGCTAACTTTTACTGATGTTTCATTAGAAACTTTAGTCAAACAGCAGCACCGCTCACAGCAATGCCTAAAAGAAGTACCAAACGACTGCCATGGAATCCCGAAAGAGAAGCTGCCTTCCAGCAACTCAAAATTCACCTCAGCAGCCATTCTGAAACATCCTAAACATGAGCTACAGTTCATCGTGGGGGTGGATGCCTCGAATACGGGAATCAGAGCCATTCTGTCACAACCTCAAGGAGACCCAGGCAAGCTATACCCTTGGGCTTACTATTCGCGCAAACTCACCACCGCCGAACAGAATTATGACGTTGGGGACAGAAAGCTGTTGGCCATGAAGTCTGCACTAGAAGAATGGCGACATTGGCTAGAGGGAGCCAAAGAACCCTTTCTCATTTATACCGACCATAGAAACCTGGAATATCTTCTCACCGCCAAGCGACTGAACGCCAGGAACGCCCGCTGGTCATTATACTTCTCATGGTTTGAATTCAAAATAACCTACCGACCAGGAACAAAGAACGGCAAGGCCAATGCCCTTTCACAACAGTTTGACCAACCTGCTCACTGCCGTCAACCAGAAAGCATCCTTCCATCCTCTATAATTCTCGCTCCCTTACAATGGGACATTATGGGTGAAATCACTGAGGCCCAGAGTCAAGACCCTTCACCCCCAGACTGTCCGCCCATCGCACTGAGGAAAAGAATGATTCAGCTAGTTCATGAAAGCCCCAGTTCAGGACATCCAGGGATTCTAGCCACCACCGAACTTCTAACCAACCGCTTCTGGTGGTCGACGCTCAACTCAGATGCTTCAGCCTATGTCAAGACCTGTCCTGTTTGCAACATGACCAAAAGTCACAGGATGTGCTCGACCCATCTCTCATGGAAACTTATCATCGCAACCATCCCGACAGACCAGCTCCCAGACCCAGTGGAAGACCTCAGCGCCGCACCAATGCTCGTTTCAGGAGTCACTCGCAGGGGGAGGGCTCTGTTACTAATCGTACCTCTGTGGCTCTCTCCGGTCAGCAGCAGCTTGAACCTTCACCAGAATACTAGTGTTTCCCTCTGGACTCTTTTCCCCCCACATACCTTGGCTGATTCGCACCAGGTGTTTGTCATGTTGTCGGCTATTAAAACCCGGAGTTTCGTCCAGACGGACATGGATTTGCTCCGACAGTATTACTGGACTGAACTCTTGATCTCTGATTCTTAACGCCTGCCCCGACCTTTTGCCTGTTTGTTGACTACGTTTATCTGCCTTGTCCCCATTGATTCTGTCTGCCCATTCTTTTGACCTCTGCCTGTTTGACACTGCTCAATAAAGCTGGAAATGGATCATCAGGATTCAAGTAAATCATTACACCAAGTCCCCTTGGCCAGGGGAAGGCCAAGCCTTACATAAGCTCCGCCTGGCACCCTGTTGTAGAGCTAATAGCATAAGTTTAGAATTGTAGTGTACATTTTCCAAATGAACTAAATGATTTGAAATTTAGTTGCAGTATCACATTGCTCTGTGCTTCTCACATTATTATGTTTATATAGATGAATTAACGAAGTGTAGTAGTAGTTAGCTATCTTTGTGTGACATACCTGGCTACTTGTCAAGCATGAAAAACACATTTTATGTAAATTCTGAATATAGCCTATTATTGCACGGCCTCAGACTTACGCCCTAGTCTGGCCCTGACCTGAGATGCTTAGGCCCTAGCCTGAAATCATTCGGATTTGTATGTAATAGCTAAATAATGACATTTCGTTGTACAGTTAATTTAGAAAAAAACAACGTTTGGAGCATTTTTTGTTCCTTAAATATAAGTTTTTGTATAAGTATGATGTAAATACAGTATAAGCAACGAGCAAGCAGCCAACTCCAGACAGAGATGATCATAAACTGTTTGATCAATGTAGCCTTGTTGAGTCATCACGACTTGCCTAAAATAAAATCTATATAGAATTACTAAAATACTTCAAATATATGTTTAAACGTTAGATGTTGTGGTATATCCATGTTCTGGATGAGATCGCGTGCTCTGCAGGACACAGAGGCACCAGCACTATCACTTTTTATTTAAACAAAATAGCCTATGCCGTCATTTTTACTGATTATTCATTATTATTAATATTTGTGAAATAATTATTTCTGTGAAATGCGTTTAAGCTGCACAGAAAGCTGACATATTGATATATACTGATGTAGCAGAAGACTTTGATTTAGCTGAACAAACTGATGATGACGTCATGGGCTCAGATTTGGTTGACCAATCTGCGATAAGGGGCGTGTCATGACCGCCCACAAGTGGAAACGAAATTTCTAGTCGTTTATCCTTTTTCTACCCGTGAACCAAAAATTGAAAATTGAGCTGAAATCTCGTTACAAATAAACATGACAAAAATGACAGTTTTTCTCATTTCTGAATATTTAATTTTAAATTTACACTGACCCTTACATATTACACACACAATATTGAATGCTGTAACTTAAAGAGATTACTTGGATCGGAATTACTTGAATTTAGTTATTTATAGGATTATAGAGGATTATAGAGTCATATTTTGAAGTCAATATATATATATATATATATTGTTATTATTATTTATTTTTTTTTACAAACAAGCAACTTTTCAAATAACAATATATTATTTTTATGGATTAGAGTCATGTGGATTATTGTAATCTTATGATCAGCTGTTTTGGACTCTCATTCTGAAAGCACACGTTCATTGTAGAGGATCCATTGGTGAGCAAGTGATGTAATGCTAAATTCTCTAAACCTATTCTGATGAATAAACAAATCTACATCTTGGATGGCCTGAGGGTTAGTACATTTTCAGCAAATTTAGCTTTTTTTGTGAGCTATTCTTTTAACTAATTTAAAGCATACATCAAACAGCCTCATTTCTCTGTGGTGTAGTCACAGTTAAGAAACTGGAGTCCATGTATTTTTGATTAACATGTAATGCCCCACAAAATGACGGAAATAGGTCTATTAGAAATAAAGAGTGGGATAAAAATATTTCTGCACATGTATTCCTTCAGCTGAAATCACACATTCATATCTAATACATAGTTCCCACTTTCATTTTATGGTCATCAGAAACAGCCTATGGGGAATGTGTGATTTAGTAGCATTAAAGTGAGCATTAGTCGACTGCTCCAATAAATTGGCCCCTGTGGTCCGTCCCTCAGGATATGTGACTACATTTAGATTACTGCTGGACAAATAGCCATACTGAGGTCACACAACTTTATAAAGCCTGTCTGGATAAAGAAAACCAGTAACCAGCAAAAGGAAATAACCTTTTTTTTTAATAACGCAGCAGAACTATTTAGTGTTCTCATGCCAGTTTAATAGTCCTCTCAAGAAAGTTTTTAATCTCCAGTAGGGAGTTAAAAAGGCATTTGTTTTCAGTCAAATCTGCAATTACTTTATGCATAGCTCATTACCACTTTTTTAATTACAGTGCATCTGACTAAAAGTGATTTTCTCTCAGTACAGTGCAATTCTAAAGCATTTTAAACATGATACCTGGAAGATGCTGTGTATTTCTCTCTACACATTCCCAGTCGCTTTTCTCATACACAGCAATGTAGAGTTTTTTTTTTTTAAAAGAGTCGTCACAAGGCCTCTGGGCTCAACTGACACATCTAGATCATGGTAATGCGATTTGTGCTCCTGCACTGGAAGACTGACTGACTATATAGACTGTGTACTGATACACATGTATATTGATAATACACCGGCAGGCCTCTAGCCACAACCAATGAATCACCCAGCTAGCCCTCTGGAGATTCCACATGTCTCTTCACAAGGATCATATCAATATTACAGCTGTGCAGCCAGCCTGATACATTAATGAGAAGATCAGAGCATGATATTCATCTACATATGATTGCAATGCATTACAGGAACTGATGAAATTCCTGTAGTCTACAATAGATACAGACAATGTTTCACTATTGTGATTTCATCCTCCATCGGGATAAATGGTCATGAATTAATTACAGGCTTCAGCATTTACAATTTTTTCGAATCACACCACCCAGAGCTTATTTTAATTACTTAATAAGATTAAACAATTATTTGAGAAAGACTTGCTGTTGTTTGACTTCAATTGAGCATCAATAGACGCTTAACTTAACTGCAAACAAGGGAGATCATTTACAGTGTTCTGTCACATTTACTTGATTTCTCTCTATGTGTAATTATAAATTAAATGTAATTGCAGAACTTAATTACATACAGGTATATATATATATATATATATATATATATATATATATATAAAAATATATACACACATATACATATATACACATATACATATATATGTGACCCTGGACCACAAAACCAGTCTTAAGTCGATTGGGGTTTAGTTGTGGCAATAGGCAAAAATACATTCTTTGCGTCAAAATTATGTTTTTTTTTACAAAAATTCTTAAATAGTAAGTAAAGTAGTAAGTTTCTTACTGAAAATATATTAAAACTTAATTTTTGATTAGTAATATGCATTGATAAGATCTATGTGATTTTCTCAGCATTTAGATTTTTCTGTACCCTCAGATTCCAGATATTCATATAGTTGTATCTCAGTTAAATATTGCCCTATCCATCCAAATAATACATCAATGAGAAGCTTATTTATTCAGCTTTCAGATCATGTATAAATCTCAATTTCGAAAATTAACTCTTACGACTGGTTTTGTTGTCCAGGGTCACACACACACACACACACACACACACACATATAAATATATATATAAATATCAAAACCCACACAGTATCCAATAAGTGCATTGTACAAAAATATTACTTAATGTAAGTACATAGTAGTTAAGGCCACTTAATATATAATTGGGACCATTATTAAATTAGAATACAGTGTGAGATTAATATAAATAAGAAATATTGGTTGTGCTAGGATGTGCATCTCATGACTCTATACGCAGCTCATTGCATATAATGATACGATACATTAAAGATGCATATAAAGTAGCTAGCAATGCGATATGATTCAACAATGATGTAACAATGATATTACTACTATCTTACATAACATTTTTCTTTCTGACAGCAGTAGTTTGCAGAACAGATAGCAGAACATTGGAACATTGCTATCTAGAATTGTTCTATTATAATATTATAAGTATTATAATAACTACATTAAAAGTTAAAACTACTGAATTAAAAATGAAAATAAATATTTTTTTTAGTATAGCTAATAATACTAGCTTACATTTCATTTACCCCTTCCAAAAGTCCCTTTACAGTTGCTGCTATCATAAAAATACACTTACTGTATAGGTAGGTTAAAATTCTACAAAACATGCATTTAATTTGCAACAACAAATATTTAAGCAAAATATAAAATTGTTCTATTATTATACTGTGTTTTGTCTTTTTAGTGTGTGTAATGAGATTAAGTGACTGACAGCAAGTTTCACCTATCAGCAACCAGTGCCTCAAATATAAGGTCTGATTGGCTGTCCGTCATGCGTCACGTCCGACTTTACCTTTTGGGTCCATGTTTCCGGTGGTTAGAGGTACGTGTGCGGTGCTTTTAAAAGGCGATCGTTTTAATATTTGTTTATTTTAAAGTTTTCTTGTAATTAATAGTGTCTTGTCCTGGTGATGCGGTGTTGTCTGCGCTGCTTAGTGAATGAGTGACTGTTCGTCTTGTAGGTATGTGTAATTGTAGAAGTCTGTGGAACTGTTACTGTTGAGGCGCTGTTAACATCTGTTGCATGCTAAATAGGTGAGCTTTTCCTGTACCCATTGTGCCATTGGTAGGCATGAGTAATAGATCGGCGCTGGTACATTTCCTATTTTGCATGTTGCCTTGACGGTAAGTGTTTTACACGCGACTATAACTCCGCTATGAAAATAATGATTCGTAACGTGTTTGTTTGTGTTCTAGGATCCTCCCTCTTTGATGCCTCTTGTTTGATTTCATATATACGGCTTTTCTGATCGCACTGCTAACGTGCTGCTTACCGTTACACAGCTTTGCTGTTCATACTGTCGCGCAGACGCCACCATCGCTTCTTAATAGGGCTCTGTTTGTCGGGTTCCTAATGTGTTTTCTACTCATTTTTTCTGTTGGTAAAAATGACGATTTAATCCTAGTGTGAGAAGAGAACCGCTCTGTTTTGATTATCTATTTTTCTTTTGGTTATTGTACCACGCATATATCCACGCATATGCGGTCGTGTTTATTTGTATATTATTTTTCTTTATTAACGCAACAAAATTTGTATGGTGGTTCCATCTCATGTTCTGTGAATTTGGTTGTTTAGTACAGTGGCCGAGAGAGCTCAATGTGCTGCAATTTAAAAATAACGCATGCAAACAGAAAAAAACGGCTGCAACTTTAAAATAACGGATGCAAACAAAAAAAACGGCTCTGCTCTGACCAAAAGCCACTGAACAAATAATCAGGTCCCAGATGGGTTCGTCTTTTTGAGGTCCCCCTGAAACATTTTGTCACGAAGACTCTGTAGTGTGGTGAACCTCCCAGTGAGGCAAAGGAGTAGCGGACACGAGGAATAACAATTCAAA
>JAUCNO010000873.1:1280697-1318976 GCA_032353835.1 Enteromius viviparus | reverse complement strand
ACTCTATCTACAAAACATAGATAAACATATTAATATATCACTTATTAATTATTTATGAACACATAGTTATGTTTTGTTAATGATTAGTTCATCATTAACTAATCACTTATAAATGCCTTACAACTGAACGTTATTATAAAGTGTTACCGAACTTCCTTCTCTTGGCCGTGTCATGTTGCTTAGTTAGTAGGGTGTATGCAACAAGTTACATGTTTTTATGTTTATGCTCCTCACATGTTCATTTAGGATAATTATCCAAACATGCTCCTCTCAAAGCTTTTTAATAAAGCTAATTTTTAAGTCAAATTACTCATCCAGTCAGGCAAGTAAAATTCTCTTCACTTTCCCTTTCAAAAGATCTACTTGTCCCAGACAAGCATTGATGTCAAGCTCTGTAACTGCAGTCTATTTAAAATTCAACCCCCCAAAGTGGCTAGGGGGAGTGACTGGGTTGGTCAAATATGCTTTAAAAAAAAAAAACTTGCGACTTGCATAATAAATATGTAAGCACACGAATCTGTGATTTTTCACACCTGTGTGTCTGATAACAGCTGTGAGGCTGTGTGCACTCGAGGAGAGAAGTCCTCTGTATTGAGTGTGCCTTGTTCCGGCTCCAGCCTGGAACAGTGGGAAGGTATTAAGGAGTCAAAACAACTGTCTCTGTTTCTCCTCTTGTTGCATCTGCGGTGGAACTAATCGTTGTGTCCTGCTGCTCTCCAAAACTACACTTCACAGCCTTTTTCCTGAGAGTTGGTCTGGTAATCACTTCTCCACCAGCATGCTCCGCTCTGGACTAATTAGGCCCCCCAACCCCCTGAACGGGTTCTGGCGAAACGATTCTTTAAATCTCCACTAACTGATGTGATGCCAGGGATGAACAGGTAGACGGTGGGCTCTTAGGGGGGGACCTGGCAGACTGCAGAGAGGAGAGTAAACTTCCCACAGCAAGGGCTTATGGGACTGCACTCATCCCCCTCTCCACCCCCGTTTGTGGATCCCAAATGAGAATGTGAGCCTCCCAGAGCAAAACAGACCTTATTGGCGCTGGAGAATGTTAATGATTGTTTATTCTCTCTTTGAGAAGGTGATGGAGGGGGGTGGGGGTTGGAGGGGTGATTGATTTGCTTCATTTGCCATGATATCTATTGTAATTGTTACCGTGTTTGACAGCTGTGCCTTGGGCTTTGGGCACATGCCGAGAAGGAGAGTGCGCTTGTGGTGCTCGCTGTCGCTCCCCTTAATAATGGAGTGATTTGTAAATATGATTTATTTATTCGAAAGTTATTAGAGGCGCACACGCTTTATTTGTTTTGTGTTTCACAGCGTCACGCAAAGGCTCCCGAGCCCGTCAGGAGCATGGCTTGGCTTTCAGTGACAGCTTGTTTTGTGCTTTAATAACGACAACGGGTAGCAACACTGCCACAACTCACCACTTTCATGCTCACTTTACCAGAGGCAACGAGTTAAAAAAAAAAAAATAAAGAAAAGAAAGAAAGAACGAACGAGTGAATGAACACGACTTAAGTGTGAGCTGTAACTGTCATCGACACTCCCCTGTCTCCTGCTGACAAATTTGACAGCTCTGAAGCAAAACAGTTCCAGGTAGCTAAGATAGTAGCGTTATCTTTGGAGATGGCAGGCCAGTTTTGAGTTATACCTGCCTGTCACTTGTCTTTTAGAGGGATCTTCAGAGACGGCTGGGTAAAAATAGCTCGCCTTTAGAGAGCTGAACACCGTCTCTGTCAATTTCTATGAGTTTTTTAGACAAACTATGCACAATGTCAGCTCCACCAAACAGACGCTTAAACAAAGATGCACAGCAGTTGCCACCAACTAAAGTAATAGAAGTGTGACAGCTCCTGTATACGTACTGAAAACTGAAGACTGTGATATCTCATATACATTTCACAAACGTTTATGCCTCACACATAAAACTAAAATTTAATAAAAGTATCCGGGCTGTGTAGAAGAATATTTTGTTTGCAAAAGTGAAAAGTCTGACCTTGCTGGATTATTTCTCTCTATTGTAGTGCCTGGATGTGATTTTTCATTGCTTTGTGGATGGAAAAGATGTCATTGAGACTTATTTTAATGTACCTGAAAATTAAAAAAGAAAAAAAAAAATCATACATAAAATGAATGACTGCTTTTTTACTATTATTATTTATTAGTATTTTTTTATTTTACTGTAATTTTTTAAAGAAGAAGAAATAATACTGTCAAAAAAGTCAGGGTCATATAACTGTCCTGATATGATAATGAAAGAAAGCAGTCACTTTAATTAAAATTTTCTATTATGGTGGAGTCTCTTTTGCTACCAAGTACTAAAATGAAACAATGCACATATAATTAAACCCTCTAAACAAACTTGATGGTCAAACAAAAAATGCATCAGTCCACCGATCTTTTATCAGAAGAGAAAGCCATATACACTGCATCTACGCGTCCTCCTTAAATGCTCGTGTTAACGCTTCTTCATCCTTGAAGGAATCTAATTCTGGTTCCTGTCCTCAGAGACAAAGCCTGCAGCTCAACAGCAGGTAAGCACCTCCCTCTACTGGAGTCAAGCGGAACAGTGCTGCTTCACTTCCTGCTTCCACTCGAACGTCCCCGTTCTAAAGGGACGCCTGGCATTCTTCACGCGTACTATGAAATATGCAGCAGCCACTCAAGCAGAAAGGGCTTCACTGACCTGTGCCATGTGCTTCATACCGACGCACAGGTGGCAATAGCTGAGGTGACCCGTTCCCTCCCACTGTTTGTATTACTATGTAAAATAAATCGATGTCCTCCAACACACAGCATCTCAGGGGAGGCGAGAAGAGAGAAGAGGGTCGGTAGCTAGGTATGTGTGTGTGCAGGTACGAGGCTGTTTTACAATATCAGGCACATCAGCGCCTTGAAATACACCGACAAGAAATGGATCTGCTTTTGGCAGTAAATTGATTAATTCTGGAGTGTCAAAAGGAAGGACTTCACATTGCCTGTGGTCTTTAAGGTAATACACCACGACGGTTTAAGAGTCATAAAATGCATCGCAATAGCCTTGAAGTGGAGAGGTTAAAGTGGAGCAGAGAGAGAGAAAGAGAATAGGGGAGAGCGCTTCTCTCATCGTGCGCTTGGGTCTTTTTCTGTGCGCCAAGGTCAGCGAGGCTGAAGAGGCAGCGGCTGTCTGCTGCTATAGGAATTGTAATCAATTCTTACATTTCAAGGAGAGCAAAATCTGAACAAGTCGCTCAAAGGAAGATAGATGAGAGAGCACAGCCACAAACACACAGATCAATAATATTCATAGCGCACCGGGGAAAAAAAGCCAATAAATTACAATTTTAATCAATGATCTGTGGAGGAGATGTACAGAGACATGCTGCAGTAAATTTGCCCTTAACCATTGCAAAATGCATTATTCAGAAAAGGGGTGTTTGTGGACTTCTCTTTTTGAAGTGGCAAAATTATTACACGACTTATTTATATTTCTATGTGTAAGTGAAGGAACATAAGGAGGAATACTTTGGGACTTTGTGCAATCTCAACAGAACTCCCATTAGAAGCTAATAAGATAAAAAATTACTGTAATTGTGTTCTATCCTGCTGTCTAGGCATCTCAGACTGGATTTTCGTTATGGGACATGGGGCAAAAGAGCAAAGCTAAAAGGAAATTTTAGAAATAGTAATTTTCATTTCAGTCAGCGTGACGGGCTGCGTCTTCTGATCACAGTGCTTTCTAAGTTTGATAAGGTTAGAATACCATCTCAGTGCCACAAAACATCTAGCTCCTTTATCTCTGTCTGTGCAAATTATGTGAAAATGTTCAGCTGTTACCTTAAAGGGACGGTTCTATCATCATTCATTTCAAACCCATATTGCTTGCTTTCTTCTGTGGAACACAAAAGGAGAAAATGTGAAGACCATTTGTTTTCAATGATCTTTTGCATGCGATTGAATAAACTGAAGCTTTTAAGCTTCAAAAAAAAAGACACAAGAACAAGATAAAAGCATCATGAAAGCGGTCCATGTGACTTGTGTGCTAAATGTAATGCCTCATGAAATTACTCAAGAGTGTTTTATGAGAAAAAGTCCAAAATTGAAGAAATTTGTCAATTATAATCTTCAGACTGAAAATAATAATGCTTTTTTGATTTAGATCTCTGCCTCTCATCAGTTGGCCAAGAAGAGTTAGCGAAGGTGTCAACACGTTTTAGCTGATTTCAGTGACTCACACAAAGGTACTGCTGCAGAAGACTTCTGGACGGTTCTTATTATAGTACTTGTGCATCCTTTTTGAAGTTTGAAAGCCTGAGTCTCTATGTAAATGCATGGACATAAGCATAGACATTTTTGGTTTTCAATTTTTCCTTTTGTGTTCTGCAGACGAAAGTAAGTCAGCACAAGGCAATTAAAAGATGAAAGAATTTTCTTTTTTTCCCCTTTAAAGAAACAACGGTATTTCCATCCACCTGATTTGACCCTTAAAAATATTCTTGTTGGTATAATTCAATATAGCCAGATAAGTAATATTTTTGCCTTGAGTAAAAACGCTTAATTGAGAGCACAAAACCATTTTTACTGGGCAGGTTATAAGATATGTCAAGCACCATAATACAGCCCTATTTTCCCCCCGAAAGCCTGAAAAATGTGGGTGGCATTCCACAAATCTCCCCTGTATAGACTTTCTGACAGGGTTTTAATGCCACCAGTAAAACTTTTCAAAGTCGCAGCGTTTCCAGGAGTTGAGACTGTGGGGGTCGGGGGTCTTCCGCTCAGCTGGAGAGGCAGCCACACAAAGGTGGAGCGAGCCGCTATCAGTCCCTTTGAGATGATAATCTACAAGATCGCTCTTGCAGCGAGAAACGGGGCCACGGAGACTGCCATCTTTACATTACTGAGAAAAGGCCAATGCCGACTGACAGCTACAAATGAGCCCCGCTCCTGAGCCTAGACACAATCACAGCCATCTAAACCCACACTGACGTTTTAATCCTCCCGAAATAACCTACGCTGAAATTCTCCCACAGAGGCAATGAGAAATGGTGTGTGTGTGTGTTTGTGTGATTGTGTATACGTGTGTAAACAAAAAAAGCAAGAAATAGAAAGAGAAGTGCAGACATGAATGCTTGTGTGAATAATGTCACTGTATGAATTGTAATTCAAGATCAGTTTACACTTAACAAGGGAGTCCAATATGTAGGATATTATTAAATGGGTGATTTTATCAGGCATCACAATAGTACATTTTTCCGGGAACAAGACTAGCATTCTGATACTACACTAATTAACACACAGAGCAGCAGCTATTTTTATGAGGCCCCCTGTCACTCTAGGACCTAAACAGATCCAATACTGACATAAACAATTTTTCCTTATTGTTTACATGCACTTAAGGCATTGCCTACTGTAGTGTACTGTATATATGTAGTGTGTGTGTGTAGGAAGCTTTTTTTCCTATTTGCAAACACCCAGCCACACGTCACAGCACGTTAAGCCCTGTGAACGTAATACCTCACCAAAACTATTTATGTTACAAAAGTATAAACAAGAATCTATAAAATCACACCAAAAACTGATAATATGCAAAGCAACAGGCACCTAAAGGGATGCCGCCAGCAACAAGCAGGTCAATGCTGCGCGTGCACAACTGCAGGGGATTATTCACAAACAGCCAATCAAAATTTAACTTGCATTTAACTCGCTTTTTACACTCGATTTCGCAGGCAAATAAAGCCTAAAACACATACCTTGAAGTTTCATGACCTCCGTGGTGCTTGTTTTTTCCGCAAAATAGTTGATGGGATGTATAATCCAATTCCAAACTTCCACAACCTGTCTCTGGAACTTCCGACCATATTTGATTAATATGCATAAATAGCGATCCAATGACATCGCCGAATGGGCGGGGCAACCTTCTTTGATGGATGAATTTATGCAGCAGACTCTGTCAAACAACAGACGTACGAAAAGACGTGAAACGTTTTAAAGTTTTTATTGTTTGTTGTTTCTTTAATAGTACACCATGATATGGATAGTTGCAGTTTATCATTTGTGTTTTGTCCTCTGTCCTATGATCAGAACTGACCTGTGACCCACCTGTTGTGAACGACCATTCTATAGGATCCCTTACATGTGCATTCACACTTTTGAGTGATCTATTGTCAGCAGGGGCACAGAGTGAATGCTGGATGATATCCTTTAGTTGATGATTGGAGATATGTCTGGAAGAGATGACAGCTCTCACTTCATCTGAGAGCTGGAAAAGAGTGAAAGAAAGAGTGCTCATGGCCAATGTCCTGTTAAGATGTGATTAGAAAGCCTGTCAGAATTGAGGGGTACTCTAAAGAAGCATCATACTGCCAGAGCTGAAGTGACACAGTGAATTCTAGAGAGTGAAGAGACTGTGTGTGTGTGTTTGTGTGAGCAGGCAAGGAGAGAGAGAAACAAAGAGAGTTTGCACCATGCACAAGAGGATATAGAAATGCCACAGACGTGCTTGGTATTCAGTCTTCATAATCAGTGTCTGTGCATCCAGTGACACGGATGAGGAATTGCTCCTTTCTTTTACGAGTCTCTCGATGCTGTCAGAAATTATCACAAATAATTGTACACACAGGAAATTAAGAAATATGACACAAATGACAAATGCTTGCATATTATGAGGAGGAAAAGATATTCAAGAGTGTCAAGGGAGGACTTAAGCAAACTCAGTGTGATTTACTGGGGCATTTAGTACATGCAGGAACATTTTGCCTGGAACACAAAGCGGAAAGGGAGGAATATGAATGTTTGGGGTATTTAATGTTACGATTGGTTGGGAAACATTGCTATTTGTATCAAAAGTGTTTTTTGTTTTTTCCATGTGTTTATAGTTTATTATATTATTATGTCTGGCCCTTAGTGGCACATTTTAAATAAGATTTTATATTTGCTCAGAGAACAAGTCTGTTTTCCTTGTCGATAATATGCTAGGGAGTATTTTGTCTAAAATCCACTTCGCTTCTGGCTTGATGTTCATAGTAATTTGCTGTGAAGACAGCATGTCATTTTCATTCCTTAAATATGCCAGCGTTTTCATCATTCAAAGTCTTCCTGTACTCATCTCAATCTCTCCGAGCACCAGTGGAAAAAGCATCACTTGAGAAATACAGTAAATCAAATACTTTATTATAAAACTTTCAGTGAAAATATTAAATATCACACTTAACAGTGTGCTATTATACAGAAGCTCCTCTCCAGACAACACTGTAGCCCGGGAACTATTTTTGACATATAATAAATTACACACTTTGTTTCATTTCAGACAGTGATGAAAGACATTTGTACAACATACGTAACATCACAACAAGGCTAAACAATGGATTATTTTTTTTCCATTTGTTCATGATTAGGAACACTTTTAAAGTCAAGTAACGAACAAATGAAACATACTGTAAGAGACCAAGAGTTCACTAATCGAGATCCGCAAGTTCTACAACTAATAAACGAAAGTACTCTTTTTAAATGGTTCAGGAAAAAAGGACAGAGCACCCTGCAGTGCAACATCTACTTTTAAAAGTGACCTTTTGCGCTTATTAGTGTATGCAAATGTCCCTTCAAGGGGTTGGGGACCGTTAATGAAGTGTTTGGAATGAAATGAGGACAGAACGAGTGCTTCTGCTACACCTCATGTGCCGTCTGCTCCAATGTTTATTGTCAGAGCAAGACTGTCATACTTGAACCCTGGGAAAGGATTAGACTGGTGAGACTCCGCTCTTCGGTTAAGCACAAAAACAGTGGCCAAACAACTGCAGCAAACACAAAGAGCAGAAGAGCACTAACAAAGTAAACTGAGATGAGGTCCCAAGTCCTGTGAGGCATGGGTTTGTTAGCTTCTCCTCCTCCTGAACATGACACTCACTCCTGCACACTAATTGGTCCCTACAAAGTGACTGAGAGCAACCTACTCGACTCTCTCTGACACACATCAGGGACGAGCTCAGCCCTCTCATACACCGCTTGGGAGACAGTGCTGCATGAGCCGCAGACGAATTTCACACACATACTGGCAGTCATACACAAACTTGAGACAATGAGCTTGCTGTATATTTCAACAGACGCACTGATCTTCATTAATGATAAATCTATCTTGTCTGCTTTAGTCCTCGGTGGCGATCAGATGGGATTGTGACTCAACCTTGCAGGTCACACCAGTTTCAAAGAGAAAACTGATGCATGTTAATGTATATTAAAATCAGAAGCCTGCATGCAGTGTGGAAATGCACATACTCTCTTGGCAGGAGGAAAAGTTGAAGTTAGTTCATATATATACAAGAAGTGTTTTAATGGTGAAGTAAACACATGAACTAATAAAATATATAAGTTTAATTTCTTTTTTTTGTGAAAAAAAAAGATGATGGAATGAGAATGTGCTCTGCACTTCTTATTGCACCAAAAACACTGATTTAACAGATTCACTGATTCAAACTAAAGCAGTTATGTAAAGCAGGTGTGGTCACATTTAATGCCATTGCATACTGAGCTCGAAATTTTCATATGTGTTTATACATTTTTATTTTCGGATGCATCATATTTTCCTATGAAAATGCTTGCTAGAGATGTGAAAACGCAGAAAATCGAACCTGATCAAAGTTATTGTATGATGGACGAAAGTTTCATAGGCGGTGAGTAAACGTGATTGACACAACATGAGGTTGCATTTATTTTTCAATGTGCAAAAAGTTGAGTGTGCAATATTTACCATTGCTCAGCAATTTTTTGTAATTTCAAAGCAATCCTTTTACATCAGGAAAAAAGATTTCCCTACGCAGATTTTGTAACAGGTTCAAGTTTGCCAACAAATAAAGTTGCTTGGTTTGAAAGTGACTTCTGTGTGAGCTGTGCTTCATACATCACTACATTAGACATGGGACAGTTTTGATGCAAAATTTCACTGATGTGACCACACCTTTAGACTAGATGATGGCAAGCTGAGGAGTTGCTCACTGTTAAAATGTAAATTTCTTTAAAAGAAGACAATTGGATTGTGGATAATAGCTAAACTCTTTCTCCAACAAATTATGAACATAGTTTTTACTGTAAACACAGAGCCCCTGGTTTCTTCTGATTGGTCCACTTTTTCGACATTTATGAATTGTGCTGTGTCAAACATTCAGCCACTTGACACTTGTCTTAAAAACAAAGCGCTCACATGTGAGAGGTTAAAAAAAGCAGCAAGATACAAAGCAACGGACAACCATTGAGAACATATGTACACGGATGCAACTATTAAAAAGCAGTGAAGTGGAATGCTGTGTGAATCATTCCTCAGTTCTGTACAGATCTGCTGGTAAACATACGGTTTCATGGGTTCACCTGGAGCTCAAAGACCTAACACAAATTCTACAGTACTTCAGATGTGCACAGTCACACCAATGTTCATCTGGTGCTCTTCAACGTAGCATACAAATGAACTGATGATGGAAGTCTCTTAATGGTTTTTACCACTGGTCACATCTCCCCAATCATAAGAGAACAAGCAAAGATATGCACAACATGAAAGATCCACAGTTCTACTTATGATACACCACAGATGAAGCCAGAACCAGGCGTAGACTTCCAATGTACAGAGTTTCTCAAGTTCCTCGGATACCAGGTTCTCATTATCTCTCACGGTCCACTAGAATGCCTCTTTACCACACCTCGCAAATATCAACTTTGTCCATAGTGGTTATCTGTATGCCAAAGATTTACAGATCTCAGAGTCAGCGAGGAGGCTCGTGGGAAGATCTTCTGCTTTACTGTCTTTTGGCGGAGCAGGACTTGCAGCATTGTTGACCATAGAATTTGTGATTGCAAACACCATGCTGAGGCACCAGATGACACCAGCTGAAGAAGTCAATGCAAGGCTGGTCTTCTGTTAATGGAAAGACACATAATGACTATTATTTATTCTAACCCTTAAAAACAACAGTGCTAACACAAACACTCAGTTTTTTCGTAAGTGCTGTTTACTCTGAATAGAGACATTGTGTGGATGTTGCGAAGCACTTGGAAATACCAGAGGACATGACCTGCGCTCTAAAGGCCCTTACACTCAGTTAACCCATGAGAATAAACAATTATATACACACACACTCACACTTCTGTGTTGTGTGGAGGAGAGATCTTCATGTTTTCATTAGCATTATAATGAAGCTGTGTAAAGTACATGACTATTATGATTTTGTTCATTTAAATGATATTGTTTAATCACACAATGCATTTCAGATTTTTATTTAAATCATGGCAGACGGTCATTTGACCTACCAATCAACAAGTAAAAAGCGCATTGCTTTTCCCACTACTTAATGAATAAGTATGAACACCACTGATGTTTATCAAGCTTGATAATTGCATATGATACATATGTAAACAAAGCAACAACTGACAATTAACACTGTTGAAAATATACATGCATTTATGCAACTGGCAGATGCTTTATCTAAAGCAATATATTTTATCAGTATATGTTTCCTGAGAATCCAACCCATGACATTACTAACTTCATGCTCCACCAGCTGAGCTACAAAACAAGATACGAGTTCATAACAAGTAAACATTCAGCAGCATGTCATAACCAATGAACTTTCAGTGGTAAGCCCATTCAGGCATTACAGGTACTGTTGAGTGAGATAAGAGTTGAGGCAAAAGTTGGAGTGGTGTAGTGTTCAAAACTTGGGATTTCAACCAAACCAAACTGCTACAATCAATTCCCTGGTTGTGTTCTATAGCTGCAAGGAAGGGAGGGAACTAACAATGAACGCAGATCAGCTACATTTCACTTCTTATTCTGAAGGTCAGGCAGATTTAAGTACAACTTGGGAGAAGATAATGCCATTCATATTTAATTTTGCAGCACAACTCTTTTCCTAAACTCTTTTTAACCTCTAGTTTTACTAGCTGACTGTCCCGAAACCTCTGCAAACGATCGATTCAGAATACAACTCACACTTCACTTCTCTCGGCCTCGTTTCACTGGCAGCTCAAGACACTGATAACTACACCAAATCATCTCAATGTAAGTTTGTACTGAAGCACATCTCATGTTAATACCTCTTTTGGCGAAATTGTGACATAGTATTGCCTACAACACCAGAGTCTTGGGTTTGATTTTCAGGAACACTCAAACAGATAACACACTAACTGTGATCAAATATACACACTAAAGTCCTAATGTTTAAGGGTTAGAATAAATCAGAAACCCTTCCGATATGCAGATTTGGTGTTTACAGAACATTTCTAATAGTATCACAGCTGTGCCGTGTGTCTTCTAAATCAATAAAGCAAAATGTAAACCAGCTTACCTTTAAGTGTGGGTGAAGGAGGTGGGACAGGGATTAGGATTGGACCTGGACAGAAATGTGTATTGCAGGCCCGTGAGCTTATGGGTTTCTGATGAGGTAAACAGCCCACTGATGGACGCCCTTGTCTCAGACACTGAACACTACGTGTCTGCACCCCACCACCACAGGACACCGTACACTAAGGCACACAGACAAGATGTTAGATGTCTAGCAGAATAGAAACAGAACGAAGCCTGGAACAGAAGCTAGGTGTGCGTACCTGCAGCCAAGGAGAGGAGTACCAGCCCAGAGTCACAGAAGCGCCGCCACTGTCTAGGCCAGGCTGGTGGAGCTGAGGAGGTGGGGGCTTTTGGCAGGGGCCATTATTACAAGCTTGTTCAAGGTCTGCTTGGGGCTTGCGGAGGTTCCTGCACCTCCTCACAGGAAACTCTGTGTAGCCTCCTTGAGAGTCTTTCTCCCCACACTGCAGCTCTCTTCTCTTTACTCCTGCTCCACAGGAGGCCGAACACTGCATTAAACAACAGGACAATCAGATATATATATTCCTGACCCCTCGCTACAAGATCAACTCATTCCTCCATAGCAACAGGTTAACAATGCAGCTAGTTTCGAGGAGAGATATACTACAATACAAATGCAGAACGGAAAGTGCCACGTGACATGTTGGCCAGGTATGGTTTCCCAAACTAGGAATATATATATATATATATATTTGTGCTGTCAAATGATCACATCCAAAATAAAAGTTTTTCTTTAGATAATATGTACTGTGTATATTTATTAATTATATATAATTACAAACACATGCATGTATATACAGTATTTAATAAAAATATGTTGTGTTTATATATTGTGTTTTGTATAATATAAACATAATATAAAATATAAGAAAAAATATAAAAATATATAAATGCATTTACATGTAAATACTTTCAAAATATAAACTGTACATGTGTGTTTTAATATAAACACAATAAATAAACACAGCATAAACACATGTATTATGTTAAAAACTTTTATTTTGGATGTGATTAATCGCGTTTAATCGTTTGACAGCATTAATATATATATTATATATATATATATATATATATATACTGTTTTCTCACCACTGTCATTTTTGTTGTATGTTGATAAACAGGTTTACATGTAAACATCTGGATGTTCATTAACATCCAATCAACTGCAAAGGCGATTAAAAAAAATTAGTTACAGATGTTCAGTTTGTGTGAGTGCTTCTGCATAACCTTTGATATTCCTATGAGGGGTCTTACCTCTCCCCAGGCAGTAGTTATCCATTGAAGACGCTCATTCTTGGGGCAGCGGCTCAGCACACAGGTCTCCTGGGCTTTGGGCTTCAGGTGTAATTTACACATGCTGTCAGGCACCACCACAGCCCTGGCACCTGGATCGGTGCTCCTGCAAAAAACACTTCGCTTCTTCAACCCTCGCCCACAGGTCTTAGAGCACTAGAGAGAAGGAAGGAAAGAAAGACAAACAGAGAGCGAGAGAGTTACTCTCATGTGGTCTTTGAGTGATGTTAGTTTAAACATTGTAAAGGTCACCGTGGCATGCAGTTCACCTCAAACAACAGTTGATATGAACTCTGGAGACAGGCTGTGCGAACTCAACCTGACCTTTAGAACGAATTCAGTCAATATCAACTACTACTGCAAAAGCTTCTCAAAGATTTATGATTTAACATATTACATAAGATTAGACTAAAAAAAAGGGTAAAGAATTCTGCATTGCTGCTAATGATTAAAATGAAATGAAGCAACATGTTACAACATTCTCTGGCTTCTGTGTGTGTACATGGAAACTTAAAGTACATGTATATACAGAAGTAGCAACAGCAAAAGATACTACAAAATGTTAGATTAAAACAAGCAGTCATTTATCTGAAGTTACACTTTCCAACATCACTAAAGTTTCAGAAAGGACACTTTTAGCAGCCCAATACATGCAGAACAGATTCTTAATGAAAGCAATGCAACAGTAAGATATATAGCTCAATGTGTTACATGGGCAATAACAGCAGGGGGCAGTAGTGTTTCAGCACTGATGTGACATACAGAACCATTTCCGTTATGTTGTTCTGGGCATCTCAAACCTTCACCTCATATTTCAGTCACTTTACACAATTTAAAGCCTGTGTTGTAATGTAGGAAGGATTTCCGTAAAAGATTATATAGCAGAATTTCAGAAACATGTTATGGTTGTCCGCAACTAATCTTTATTTATTTTAACTTTATTTATTTATTTATTTATTTTTCAAAATTGTACAATTATACAAAAGAATAATAGAATATGCATGAAATATTTAGAACTATGACTATTGTGTTTCATACATGATTTTAATTAATTTAATTGGGAGTCCTCTTTTTGATAAGAAATTTCTTATGCTCACAAAGGACACATTTATTTGTTTAATACCGCAGTTAAAAAAAAAAAGTTATGTGGGTTTTATGTAAACATACCTGTGACCAGGAGCCAGTGCTCCACTCCGGAGGACATGCCTGTGTGTTGCAGGGCTGTAGTTGGGCCGGAGCCATTACTGGACATAAGGAGTGAGCCGTCACCTCCTCCCGCTGGTACGTCACCTTCCTCATGCAGCGAATGTTTCGCGTCTGCTGCCCACCTCCACATGTTCTACTGCACACTCCCCATTTACCTGTCGTCCAACTGTCAAGACAAACAATTTGATCTTCAGACATGAGTCCTGAGTTTGATCCTTTCATCACATTTTAACATGGAAGAGAACATTTTACACTTATATGGCACAGACATATGAGACACATACAAACACACACACACAGAGCCTTCCTAAAACAAATCCAAATAATGTGGTGATTATTAGATTATGACCAACACGATTACTCCGTAAACCAGTTGATGGAAAAACTAATGAAGAGACCACATATATTTGTCTGCACCCACCCCACCCTCTCTTGTGGGCTCACATGCACATATACAGGACAAACATCCAGTTATCCTATTAAGTTGAAGCTAAGTTTAAGTATTAGAATGTTAGAGACACGTCAAGAGTTTACACACACACAAACATATATCTATAGTCAACATTCAATCAAAACCTTTCATTAAAGTTGTCCTAAAACAAGAATAGGTATTGTTTTTGATTTTAAGACAACTTTGATGAAAGGTTTCGATCCACTTTGAATGTTGACTACTGTATATACAGTATATATATATATATGATTTCTAAATCTGCAACATCACAAAATCCCATTGTAAGGTTCTGTATCAGATTAATCAGTTTCACTACAGCAGTACGATTAAAAACAGATGGCATGCATCAATGTTTTCTTTCTGAATACTCATAAAATACGAGTGCTTCCACACATTATTTGTGAAATTGCAACAGCGCCCCCCTATGGCTTTCCATTCAGTTACAAATAAAAAAAATGACACTATGACGGCCTTTATCTTCCCATTGAAATTACTGATGAACATGTGCATTAAATAAGCCTTTTTTGATTATCAGTGAGAGAAAAGAAAACAAAGACAAGGCGAACTCACCTAAACCATTCTGTATATAATTGATTTATTAGCAAATTAAAACACGAACAATGAATCTTTATTCTTTAATTTTTTAAATTCTTTAATTTACAGAATATGCTTTACACAGATTTTTGCAATGACAGTACTTGCATATTTTGTTAAATGTTAGTTTGTTCAATTAAACATTAAACAATTAATAAATACAGTAGAATGTATTCCAGTCAAAAGGCTGGGGTCGTTCATTTCATTATTATTTTTTATTTATTTATATATGTTGCATTAATGTAATTAGAAAATACAGTAAAAACAACAATATTGTGAAACATTACTACAATTTAAATAAACTTCTATTTTTATATATTTAAGTATGTAGGTTTTTTTTTCTCTCTCTAAGAGTAACCCAAGTTTTGTTAACTTTAAATAATGAATATGGCATGATAAAACGCAGACTAAATTTAGAGAGAATTTATGTCTAAAATACAAAAAAAATAAATAATATATGTGTAAAACTCAACACTAGCTGCCAAAGAAGCTCGGCTCCAGTGCTCAGATTGCAACTCTGTCCTTGCTTCTCTTGGCCGTGGATGAAAAGAGGCTTTAAAATAGAGCTGGGCAGGCCGGGGAGAGATTAGAGCAAATGACAGCTATGACGAGAGCCATGGCCGCAACACCGGACAGACGCCCCGGGTCGACTTCTTAGAAGACCCAGTTCCACCCAACCACTCACACAGACCTGAGCCACCGAGCTGAGAAAAATCCTCTAATTTTCTCTCCAGCCATCTGACAAATTGGAAGGAGATGGTCAAAACTGCTATTTTAATTGAGAGAAGAAACACGATCCACAGCACAATATGCCTTTACACTCCCCCTCATCCTCTCCTCGCCACATAAATGACAATGTGTCATTGGTCAAAGAGCTGACTTGCCGTGCCTCACTGCAAACCACTGCTGGCGCTTGTTTTAAGTTTGCATTTCTGGAATCTTTCAATAACTCGCATATTTCAAGCCATACAATTAAAGAGGACATATCTTTGGGGACAATACTTCAGACTGCTTCACATTTCCGGATACGGTATGATTTCACTGGCATTTTCTCCATGTCAACCCAGAATGATGCACCCATAATAGATACTCATTCCAAATCATTCAATGAAATTTAAGCTACCATTGGTCGTACCGCGGGACAAAGGCTGAATTTTTAGCTCTCTCTGGGGAACGGTTTGGGTTTGGAAGCATTTGTAAGTTTAAGAGCACTAAGAGAACCGTGTATTTTCCTAAACCCACGCGACATTTTGCATTTTTGCTAAAAATATTACTTTAAACAGACCAAAGCATGTGCTTTAACCACTTTAGCTATGTTTGGTTGTATGATATTGCTATTTGTTTCTATTGTTATTCATTACAATAGTCTTTGGTCTCTTGGGCTGATCATGTACACAACAGTTCAAAGGTTCAGGGTGAGCAAGATTATTTTATGTTTTTGAAAGTTTCTAATGCTCTCCAAGACTTTATTTATTTATTTTTATTTAAAAAATACAGTAAAAGGGTAATATTGAGTAATATTATTACAATTTTGCAATTATTAATTCAAGTCATTATTAATGCAATAATGCACACTAGCTCGTTTAAATTTTGTATTTTTCTACAAAAGTCTGGTGGGTAGGTAATTCCTAAATCTGTCTGCACTTGAAGAACAGTGGTTGAACAGAAAAGCAAACGTGCAATCATGCAACACAACAAATAAAAGAAGGAATATTCTGAGGGCACTGCAAAAGTCTTTAAGGCATGTCCATTTATCTTTTCATGACATTTTAGGGAAGAAATCAAGCTGGCCGCTTCTGGGCCCAGCCCGTGTTTGAAGTCACCGCGCTGCATGCTTCACAGAAGCAGCAGGGCAGCATTTGCAGCCGGGAGCACGTCGTCAGACTGAGTCCTGTAGGCCATAGTCTGGAGATTAGTGCTCAGTTCCTGGCCAGCTAGACACGCTCAGTTCCCACAGGGACATGGCCTCTCTTGCTCCATAATAAAACACGGGCAGACCTGTCAACACTGAAGATATTTGCTGGAAAGATAAGCAGAAGCTTCTGTCTTGCTCTCCTGTTTTGAATGGATGCCCATACTTTTTCTGGAAGTGTTTCCAAAGGTCTATTTATTTTCCCTTTCCTGCACCCTTTTTTCAGTTTTCCTCTTTTCAGCAGTAATAAATCAAAGAGCATAATGCCTCAAACAAATAATGTTCCGGGAGTCTGTTGTCGATATCGTAAGGCCGTGATGTCATTCAGTATGCAGGGAAATGGACTCGGCTCTGCATACAGTGGGGGAGGTCATTAGTAATTGTGGGATTTAGGACCTGTCTCTCTGAACAATAAACACACTTACAGTATGACCTACACCGAGAGAAGAAAATCCATTCTGAATGGTGGGAATCTCATGAAGAGAGAAGAAAAAGCACAAGGCCATTTAAGATTTAACATAATACCCTGTCGTACTCATACCTACATTTGAAAAGCACTTGAAAAATGAAAACTCTCACCTTCATGTCGTTCCAAATCTGTATGGGTTTCTTTCTTCCGCAGCACACAAACCAAAATATTACGAAGATAACACTGACTTTTATTGCAAGGACAAAGACATTTTTCAAAATGTGTGCTTTTGTGTTCTGCGGAAGTCATGCCGGTTTTAAAAAAATGACACAAAAACATTTTTTAGAGGAGCTATCCCTTTAACAGCTTTTCCAATGTGGCTAACTAACTCATTGTGTGACCTGCGGGATGGTGAAGTCATTGAGTTGTGGAGTCTGAAATCACTAGTAATCTCTAATGGTAATCAAAGCGTCTCACCAAGTTAAAGTGTCATAGGGTTACAGGCAGACACTGGTGGTGAGTGATGGGAAACTGTGCAGTCTGTCTCAACATATCCAGCACCACCGCAGACACGCTGATCTCCCGTCAACCCTGCCGTTGTTTTCAATTACACTGTTATTGGACTATTTGTCAGACTTTGAATGGGACAAGCCAAATCGGTTAGAGCTTGTTGCTGTAAGGAAACAATCATATGGTCTTGATTTCCCCTTTTAACATCGCCTCGCACATTATAATCAATCGCAGCCAACATTTCACACGATGAAAGGCCAGAGAGAAAGAGAGAGCGAGAAGGACGGAGAGAGGAAAGCCAGGAGGGGTGATTTGTTATCTGTGTTCCAGAATGGTGTGTCAATGCCTTTCACCCTGGCAAGTGAGGGATGCTGGGTACGTAGATGCCTCTGTAAGGCAAGAGATCAGTAAATCAAGTCAAGTGTTGCTCTTGTAAGAATGGCGGAAGGACTCTCAAAAGGAAGATGGACCTGCAGATTGACTTCAGCTTTGAGACAGCCAGAGAAAGGCTGTTTTGAGCAGTTCCTTTTATAGTCTCCAGAGCCCAGAGGAGGTTTCTGACACCTAGACTGAAAATGTTTTTCCCAGGGTCCTTAGAGAGACGGTTTCTGCTTTTCACTTTCTTTTTTTTCATGCTAAAGGATCATTAGGCATGTTTTTCGCACACAGTACAATTCCTCTATCCAATTCATTCATCAACTTCTGTAAGAGGCCTTTTTGCCATTTATCTTCCTCAATCCATATATAACACTTATGCTTTTTACTCATAACTCTTGTAAATATAGTGGGAGTCTTCGATAAATATGGCCTCAATTCTTGGAATATTTTAGTAGCAATTCACTGTAATCAACAAACAGACAAGACAGAAGAAAAAGACTAGTATTTGTGTGCATGTGTGTGTGTATATATATACACGTGCCTTATTGTGAAAGCTGCTGTGTTTATGTATGCATGTGGGTTTGAGTTTGTATAATTTAAGAGGTGCATGTGTGGCAGGCTGTGGCTTGGAGCTGGAGTTTGGGTAGTGAGGGTACAGTCAGTCTCTGTCTGGAGGCTATGTTAATCCTGTTTTCTTTAAGGAATGAAACAGAGAAAAGAACTCAAAGAAGAACGTGACTTCTCAGAGCTTTAAGCTGGGTCCTGCTCAAGCTGAAGCCTCCACAACTGATTTCACACAGACATACCAGGGCACCGTGCCCACCAATAGTGCTGGAAAGCAGGGTTGTACACCATTTCCATGAATTTGAGTTTGAATTTGAACTAAAGTAGCAAGCTGGTTTGAAATTAAGGAAGTTGAATTCAATTACATATTTTTAGCTAGAAAAGGAAGGTTCATAAAGATCTTATTAGTGTGGAGCCCCGCACATGACATGCAGGAATACAAATAGTAACCTGTGCTCACAATTTACTAAAACGTGCATGCTATTGCTATTTAGTTCCCTCAGTTTCCTAAATCGTACACTCGATTTGCTAATGCATTCCCTCTATTAGCTTAAAAGTGTGCACTATTTATTCATTTGTTCCCTCGATTTATAAATCGTGTGCACAATTTAGCAAACCGAGGGAATTAAATAGTAAATTGTGTCCACTGTCCACGATTTAGCCTACAATACTATTTTTTTCAAATTCAATTACAAATTTCCGACATGCAAGTTATTGTTCTTGATGTGCATAATTCATTTATACATGTTTACTTTTTTGACGTTGTGACTTTTTTGTGATGTCATTGTCATAACAAGATCTTACAGTGAAAATGACTGAAGCAGATTATTATTATTAATATTATTTTTTTCATTTTGTGGCATCGAAATGTAAGTGGTGTCGAATAACCAACCTTGTTGCATCCACTTTATCACTGCTCCTTTCTTACAATCAACTGCAATCTTGCATTCAGGTAGTACCCACCCTACTGTATATTACTTTTCTTTTTTCGTACTGTATGTAAAGTGTGGAAAAAGGTGCAATCACAACTTTAAAGAAGTTTAAAATACCTTGTGTTCAGTATTTATATTTGTTTGCTTTCCAATTTAACTTCCAATTCAACTACCAGTGTTGAGTGTGAGCTATTCAAATAAAAAAAAATAAAAGGGAGCTAAAAACTCCAACTTAGCTAAACTTATATCTAACCTTGCTGGCAAGAAGCAAGCATGGGACAAGGAAGTCAGACAGAATAACACACACACACACCAGTAACACAAAGAGACTCTTACTAGGCAGGGCAGGACTGTGTGTTGCACAGGTGAGAGCCCACCGCAGGTCTGGTCTCAGAATTGCAGAGTGAAGAGTTGACCTGCGTGTTCAGATCTTGCAAACAAATGGCTTTCGTCGAGACCCGACCTGAGAGATTTAGAAAGAGATACAGAGAAAAAGTCAGCATAAACGAAACTACTCTCTTTGGATATTTTGGTGAGATCTATCTCTCTAACCCAGCCTAACATAAGTCTTTATCATGCGATAAACTAATGCATCCTCTAAGCAATCGTTTGAAAAGAAAAAGCTTGGAGCACACTGTCCGTGAATAGTCTTTCTGGGGATTATGGGAGCTCAGGATGAATGGCAGTACTGTAGCGTGGCTTCTGTTGTAGCAAACAAAGCCGGGCCTCTGTCAGTGTGAGAGGCCAGGAGGGGCGGCCCAGAGGTCTGCTCTAAAGAAAAGCATGAATGAAACTGTGTGAGAGCGCAGATAGAGATCTGTGCTCTGGGCATGTCATAGTGCTGTCTGTCTGCCACCAACACTCAGACAACTGACTGTGAATGGAGGAGCCACTACCACAGAGATGAGCCAATGTGATTCAAAGGTCTGGAGGAAGGAGGGGTGCACCTTTGTTTTTTTGTTTTTTTTTACTCTGCTCACAAAGGTGCATTTAATGGACCTGGGCAAATACACGCATACGCTTCCTTCCTTGCCGACACACAACCAAGGAAACTCTGCTCTTTCACACTTGAATTAAAAAAAAGTAAACATTTACTGAACATACAGCATCCACTCACCCCCAGCACAAGATGCAGAGCAGTCAGAGCGCACCACGGACCAGGTGTAGTTGTGCTTCTTCTCCAGATGGGGTAGAGTGTACTCCCATGATATACCAGGATTTTTACCTTGAAGAAGAATCTGTAGAGGAGAAGAGATGGTCATGGGTTAGTGAAATCAGTCAAGAAACAGGTTTCTGCTTATTCAATTATACACAACTGTTAAAAATTTGGAGAAACTGCTAGAAATATTATAAGAAATATTTGGATTCTGCAAAGATGCATTAAATTAATTTAAAAAATTGAAGTCGTTGCAAAAGATTTCTATTTAGAATAAGGTCATTCTTTAAACATAAAAGACTCCTTAAAAACACAAACACAGTCGCATGATGCATTACCATATATAACTGTTATAACTTTTGTCCATATTGATAATAATTACAAATAAGAAATATTTTTTAACAAATCATATTAGAATGATTTCTAAAAGTTTATGTGACACTGAAAACTGTAATATTGTATCTTTGCCATCACAGAAATAACTTTAAAATATATTAAAATATAAAAAAAAGGATAATGAGGCCACTTGTAGTCCGATACATACATACAAAATTGCATTATAGTTTATTAGCTTGAATATGCAAAAACTGAACTGGTATGATTGAATTTTAGTTGTTTAAAAACTAAATTATTGACATAAGAAAATGAACTGTTAAAGTCCATGCAGTTATGCTGATTGTCTTGTTAATGTTCTCATATTCCAAGGCAAGGCAGAAGGTGCCAGAGTGTCTGCTGCTGTTTTGTGGCTATAGCTCCATTGGGACTGAGAGATGACACCTAGTGCTCCTAGTGACCCTGATTTAAAAAGATGCTTGTATCAGACTTTCTATGTGTTTGAACTGAAGCTTGTCAGCTTGGAAAACAGCACAAGTGGAACAAACTTTGGGCTGGGTGAATCTGAATACTTTTACATAGTGGTGTACTGTGACTTTATTTCCCAGCAAGTTTGACATAGATGTTTATATTTCAGTAGGCCTGTACGCTGTAGTTTTAGAGGCTGTTCATGGAGAAGATCTTGTAGTCATTCAAGTGAGACAGGACCACAGAGGAAGTTCAGCCGGTTCCTGACTAAATCCATGCCCAAGGCCACTGAGGACATCCTAAGGATAACTCTAATGGAGTGGAAAAGTTCTCCGACAAGAAGAGGACCTTTGTTTTTACTCAGAATTTGCCACAAGGGGAATTTCCCCAGACTATTTGTAATAAAAATGCAATGACACCAAATTCACTGGAACTGGTAAACCACCAAACTATATGTAGAGTATAAACAAAGCAGCTAAACAAGGATCGAATCTTGAGGGTCATGGAAGCATTGCAGCAATGTTTACACAATCCAAAAGTAATTGCAAGGCTGCCCAAATTTCTCTTAAGTAAGAGTGTGAACTTAAGCAGCGGATTAGGCAGATGCCACCCATCCTCTAATTACTATAGATTTACTCTCAGTCAATGTTTTGAACAGGAAGTGTGTGGCAGGCTGCTGCTGTAAGATTATTCTTAAGTCAGTCACAATAAACACAATAAACCAGTCTCAGTGCTCTGTCGGATTATAGGGTTCTCTAAAACCATTCTCAAAATCTTTACTAGCCAAACTTGGGTTCAATATAGTGTCATGCCTATGTGTTTGACATTACAGATGGAGAGTTACGGATTCATGCTCAATGAGATGCAGATGAATGTTAAGACTGAACCACTAACTGAACGTAACCCAAGTAAGTCCAGACCTGTAGAGGTGGAAAGAACCTATCAACAAAAAGACATTGTGTGAATCAAAAAAGGCGGAATTTGTAGGATGGAGGATTTCCAGAGGAAGTATATTAAAACGCAGTGGCGAGTTAGCAAACTTTTTAAAATACTGTATCTTGGCTCACTCTCCCACTGAGTGTCCAGGCTGAATCTATTGCCCTGGAAGCGGTCCATGAGACCCTGCACGCTAGCCTGTTCAAAGCTGGTCCAGATTTACAGTTGGCACTCAACACAGAGCAGCTATTCCAGAATCAGGCTCAAGAGGAGGTCTCTTATCCATCTGTGATCCGGCTAGCCATCTGACTATGGATACAACACATGGGGAAACTCTACCTCTTCTGATCCAGTGTCAAGACCCACAAGAGTCCACTGCTCCATGTCTGTGCTCTGATATAGGAAGTTTAGAGTTTCACTCTTAGCACATGTAACAAGAATCACAATTTTGAACATCGATTCAACATGAAAAACATCCTTCATAATCCAAATACTGTAAAAGCAAGTTTTCTGATGCTTCCCTGTATCGTCTTTTGTCTTGTGTTGCAATGCTGCTTGCTCTAGACACATCATCTCTATCTTTCGTTCTAGTCATTCTGAATAATGATGGAAAATATGGGGTAATTACTAAACTCTGTTGAACAGGACTACTAGGACAGGTTCATTATCAAGCACTCTCAGTATAGGGTTACTACACAAAAATCCATCCGTGTAGAAGTGTAGCAGTTCCTATGGTCAAAAAAAAACAAGTGAAAGAAAGACTGATGAATTCAAGCACAGATCACATTTAAATGAATGACCCTCCTAAGACATGCCACTAAAATGTCAATACTTGAACAAATCATTAAAAGTGTTCAAAAATCAGAAGTACGTCAAGTTTGAAGGGAACTGCTCTGTTATGTCTCGTAGTGCCTCTCAATCCACATTTCTGAGCTGATTACAAGCTCTGGAACCAAGTCAACGTTTACATTCACATTACTCGAAATGCATTTTTCTTTCTCGAAGCTGATACTTATCCATTTTCCAAAGCAGGTTGAGAGATCCAGCCAAGCATAATTGACCAGCTGCTTCCCTCGAATCGTGACCCCAAGCCTCTCTGATCTATTGAGTTCAATTGCAGAAGTCTTAATCTTTTAATCTCTCTCTACCCTCCTCTTCTTTTTGAAATTACAGAGCATACTTAGAGAGATTAATGCCAACTCATCTGCAAATCAGACCTCTACTGCCACCACCCACCCTGGGGAAAACATAATGAAGAGAGGGCATGGTGGGAATGCTGTGTGCACATAAAGCACAGGTTGAGGGCAGTGCAGATCAAAGGCCAGTAAATAAGATCAAAAAGAGCATTAAATGAAGCATGCCTAATTTTTGTACAACTTGCACAATAATAGTGTCAAGTCCAAATGGATGAAACAGCTTGAGGTGAGAATTGGATGTATGATATGATGGATTAGCATTTATTTTTAACTGATAAGTGAAGTCATGCAAATATCCCATCATATCAATCTTTCTTAGAGTTCAAATGATTCATTCAATCTTTGACATCAACTTGAAATCTTAACTTAATGTTTCTTGAGCTTGATGTAAAATCTAAAAAAAAAAAAATCTCAAAAGCTTGACATTATCTCAAGACCTTAACAGCAAAGCTGTTTCCCTTCAGACATTTTTTTCTTGGCCTGGATATAACAAATATATAAACTGTAGTATATAAATAATGCTGCATAGTGGATGAGCAAATATTCTATCCAAGAGCTCATGTAACATTACATATGAGTACAGAGCACTACTAAATGATTCTTCTGAAATTAAATGATCTCTCTTCTACCCATTTCAGATTTCTGCAAATATATGAAGCGTCCTTACTACTACCTTAGCACAGAGGTCATCTGAACCCATACCCATCATCCTTCATGTAAGCGGTGCCCTGCGCTGCCTATTAGCAAGAGCACAGAGTGCAGTGAGTTCAAAGCTTAGTGCCATTCACATTGGCGCACCGTTTGATCTCGAATCCCTACATACTGAAGATGAAAGTCACAATGACCACGTCGGCTCTGGCCTGCAATTAATCCCAAACTGAGGTGTTAGTCTGCCCGCTGGACTCATTTTTGTGCCTTCTCTTCTATCTCTATTTGTTTCTCATCTCTCTCACTCACCCACTGTCTCTCAGCCTTGTTTTCATCTGACCGAATGGCCACGGCACTCTTGCCAAGACCCTGTCATGGCTAATTCGCTAACAGGTGTCAGGCCGAACGGGGACGGGGGTGACTCACTTCAAAGAGTAGGGTCTCATTAGTGGGGCCTGCAGCGTACAAGGTCTCAGGCCGGTTGAAAGAGCGTTGATAGTTGAACGTAGTTCCTGCAAACTGGAACCTGCCAGGCCAGTCCACTGTCCAGCCCCCCGTCAGGTAATAGGTACCGCGCTTCAGGCTGCGGACAGCCAGGTAGCTGGTGGAGATCTCCATCTCCTGCACCCTGATGCTCCTCGCTCCAGCAGGTATCATCGCAACAGGGTAATACTCTGAAGAGATGGAAAAAGGGGAAAATAGGTTTGCCATGTCTGCTCACTTTTGCAGTTTCTGCATTTTTAAAGGCCAGAGGGAACAGGCATCTTTGAGCTGATGCATTATCACCTCCTTCAGTCGGAGGAGAGCGATGAGGTGTCAGACTTGCAAGAGCTCCTGCTGTGTAAGTGCTCTAAAAAATGCATTGCAGTTTTCTGTTAAGTCTGAGGAGAGGAGCTCTAAAGTGACAGACATACATTTTTTCAGACACAATGGTCTCTTATTATATTTTATTAAAGGGCACTAGTTCTCAAACTATGTTGAAGAATTTAAAACTTTGGGGTGGGTTAGATTTTATTAATAATTCTTAATTGAGAAAATATACATTAAATTGATTAAAAGTGATCTTAAATGCATTTACAAGATTTCTAAAAAAAAAAAAAAGTGCCATAGTTTTCACTAAAATAAGAAGCAGCACAACGGTTTTCCACACTGATACCACTCCAGGTAAGAACCGCTGCTTTAGGCATTTTTATATTATTTTATAATGATTTAGTCCTTGTTTCTTTCTCTTGAACCCTGTTATTCTCTTCAAAATATTGATTTGCCAGAAGATCAGACGGTATGAAAGAAACATGTTCTGCAAGAGCCTTACCGTTGGCTCTGTGCTGGAGGGTGTACTGTCCACTGTAGAACTTGCAGGTGGAGTTGTCTCCTTTACACACTCCACAGGCATCCAAAGCGGCCTTTGATCCCAACACCTGGTCACAGCCCACCGGCTACACAGGAAATGTTATTAAAACAACATTTTTTAACTGACAAGCACAGGTTAGCCCACTGGGCCTGATGAATATAACAAAATGTTTATGTCAATCAATTGATACCCCATATATGACCATCTCAGAATCATCACCTCCTCACATACCTCACATATCCCATCAATGCACACGCCTCCTTTGTAGTCAGAGCAAGACGTCCCATCTTTGACTTTGCTGGACATAGCAAAGAAAAAATCAAAGTCCTCGGCAATGCAGTACAGCTTACAGATGTCCTCTTCTAGATAGGAGATGAATGGGGTCATTAGATCTTATAGCTTCAGAGTAATTTTATGTTAGATCTTCAAAAGCTGTGTACTGGTACCCTCAGCATGCTGCTATGAAGTCTCACGCATGAGAACACATGGAGCCATAATTCCCTGCACATTTCTCAGACAAAATGCAGGTGGACTTTTATGTTAAATGGAAACCAATTCTTTGAAAAGCATGCACAAACCCACAAACCACAAATCAATTCCCATATGACTTTACCTTTACCATTAACCTTTTGCCTGAGAGTCATCGATACACAAAACAGAATTTGCACTGCTATCCGTCACACATCATTAATGCAGAATGCTGATGTGTACTACTGTCTACTAGTGCTAATTACTGGGCATGTTTAAGCTGTGTGTGGTTGACTGTGAAGCAACTGGAAGGCTCACTATGCAGCCACAGAACACGTTACACTAAAATTTTAAACTCTGTTACAAATGGGCCCATAAAGCTGGAATGCAAGAGAGGCGACTCTATCCAACTCTCCTACCGAGAGAAAAATATGGACCTATCAGAGATGCATCTGCATCCACACACAAATTCAGGCTCATTCAATACAACTGATCAGTGTGAACAGTTAGATTTCTTTTAAGGACCATATTAGATCATAATTATTGTGTTTTTTACGTCAAAGAAAAACAAATGATGTTGTTACAGCCTTTGGGTTCTAGCAGAATAGAATCTAAACAACAGTAAACCTAACAATAAAAGCTGAATAACGCCCTTAAAATGAAAGAGGAGGGCAAACGAAACTTAACAACAGGACACGTCAGCGGTTAATCCTATTTGATCTAACCCCAAAATCCCAGTCAAACTGGGGCAAGTGCTTTCTAATGTAATGGAATGCCAGTTAGTAGGAGCTAAGCAGGTAAAACCTCCCCTGATCTGAAGAGGCACATTAGCGACTGACACTAAAGACTGTGGTTTTTGGAATCATAGTTACGGCATCCACCTCCCATATCAGAATGCCAATTGGAATACAGCTCAGAGCGAATAGAATTGGAGGGGTTACACTAACACCTGTACTAGCCACTGAAACACATGACCTACTGATTAGAGCAAGTAGCTCCATTCACCTTACTGGTATTTCTCATTTGTTTTGGAATACTCTGACAGGACAATACCCAATATACTTTGCCTTTTTCACTCCCAGTCTGCTAAGTCATAAAAAAAGCCCTAATACACAAACAGGGTCTAATTCAGGTCCAGACCTGCCCACAGGGTTGATCAGTGTACTGCACTCATAGAACGAGTGGATACATGTTTCCAGTCCAAATCCATGCACAGCTTAGACAACACACAGTAGGGGAGATAAATTGCTTAGGTGGAATTTATTTGTCCTATGTAACAATCTTAATACATATTGTCAGAAACTAATAAGAATGATTACTTTTTAAAAACACAGATTTTTGCTGAATCAGATAACAGGGTATTAAAAACTAAGCAGGTAAAGTCTTAAATTAATGTTTGGCTATTTTGTGGTTTGCTGTTAGTTATGTAAGACAAGGTTAAATATAGGCTACCATTAAACTGTTTAGGGGTCAGTAAGTTTATTTTTATTTTTTATTGTTTCAACAATAATGCATTAAAATGATGTAAAGGTGACAATACAGGTTTTACACTGGTTTTACACAATTAAACTATTTTAAACAAATGTCTTTCATAAAGGAATTGTGACCAAAAATGCGTTACTGTTTCCACAGAAATATTAAGCAGCACAGCTGTTTTAAGCATGGATGATAATAATTCAAAATGTTTCCAAATCAGCATATTAGAATGATTTCTGAAAAATCGTAGGGCATGTAAGACTGCAGTATTAGCTGCTATTTTAAATATAATATTTAACAATATTACTGCGTTGCTTTATTTATGATTAAACAAATTTGAGAGGCTTTTAAACACTTAAAACTTATAAAAGCTGACTGAACTCATAAATTTATAATGCATTCCTTTTTGAAAAAAAAAAGTGTGAGTCTCGCTCATCCAGTAAATGAAGACGCATGGGGATTTTGAACCCACAGCAGAGGTTTACTGTGCTCCCTTCCAGCTGTTAATGAGACATTTGCTTTTGTTCGTAATGAATGCATTAAAGCCCAAATATCTTCCATACCTTCCACTTTGGTGTATGGCTTCCATTTGTAGTACCATCCCCTGAAGGGTTTGCTGTTGTACTCGGCGCACTGTTGAGCTCTGAAGTCCACTCCACTGGGCTGGCATGGCTTGGTGTTACACAGCTGGTGCAGTCGACTGGGGCCTTGGCAGAACTTGCCGTTGTGCTGTGGGCTTGGGTGAAACAACCAGCAATTAGCACAAGCGAACATGGAAGCAAGGATAGAGAGCAAGAAAAAGAGACGAAACAGATGTGCCTCAGCAAGCATTCTACACGCGAGAGGAATGACAGCCATTCTGTCTTTTTTGGAAGAGGGGTGAGATGCATTTCATATGATGTGCATTAGCATCTGGGATGTCTTTGTGCGTTATCGGTGATGTGTCTGACTGAATCATATCCCAACTGACAGCTGTAAAAGATATAAAGTGTTTGGGATACAATTCCATTCATGACTTGGCCTTGCCTGTGTTTTTAACAGCTATGATTTTTGAATAATAAACTTCAACGAGAACAAGAAAACACGCAGCTGTGCTGATGTACTTTACACATTGTGTTATTGGAGTCGACTTGCTCACAGCCAAAAACAAAACCTGGTTAAAATTTTTTTTGTTTTGGATGGCCCCAACCATGATTTCTTAACTACTCCGTTAGTTTGATAACTAACCACAAAACTAACATAAACCTGCTTGGAACATGATGGAAGTATTCATCTGTACTCCTCTAAAACCTGTAATGGCCAACTCTTGCAAGGAAGGCTGGATATCATAAAAGGTCAGCCCTGAGGCTCTGGACAATCCGTTCAAACCGTCACCCTGTCTTGCTGAGGCAGCTTGAGGCTGGAGAAGAGCGGTAGCCTCCTCCCAACACCACAGGAATGCCTCCAAGTGCCACATGAGGCACACAATCACCATCTTTCCGGAGGGAAAAGCGGTTCTCCTGTAACTGAGGCTGTAAGAGCGGAGGCATGCTTGTGGCATGGCTGCATGTTTTAAAGTGGAAGACTCTTGGGTACCCTCTTGCAGCCTAACCTCAAAGCAAAGGACTGAGCCATGGGCCTGTCAATGTGTGTGTGTGCCTGTGCATGTTCCTTTAGTCTCTGGCCTTTAGGTTTTTATTGCATGTTCACACTTGAGGTTAGAAAACCGCTTAGGGAGAGGACAGATGAGCCTTCCATGCACTTCTAAAAATCACTCATCATCTTTATTCATGTACAGTGATCAAACAGAAAAAGCATGGGGAGAACACACAGTGAGATAAATGAATGACTTTTCTTCTGAAAACTGACAATATACTTGCATTGTCTAAAAAAGCGCTTTTTAAACTGTGGGTACTGACCTTGCAGAGTGGGAATATGTGGGTCACTAGAATTGTGGTGCATTCACATGAATGCAAACAAACATACAGTGCAACCAACTGAACAAATGACTCTATTTCAATTAATTGTTTACAAAGAACTGAACGAATCAAGTTTATGAATTGATTCTATTGATTTAACTAATCAAATCCATTAGAGTGGCTACTGAATCACTTTTTTTACGCATTTTTGTATTTCTCAATGGGTTTTTGGTCAAATGCCTGCAATAAGGACAGTGTTTAATACAAGTTCAGCATATTTTTACATGTTATTTTAAAACATCAGTAATACCCCACTTGTTGTTTAAGCTGTTTTAAGTTTAAGCACTATTTCTGAATAGTGCCTTGAAATAAAGTTGTAGCTAACAAGTTGCTAAATAAAACTACAGAGCACTCACTAGTGTGCTTACAGCCTCATTGTGTTTATACTCAGCTCCTTGCAAACTATGTTAACTAAACATTACAGCTTGTAAATTTAAAGTAAAGATTAAAAGCTTGGTCGAAAATTGGTGGGTGACTTTGAAGTTGTATGACAGTAGAGTGTATTTATAGCCTCATTTTAGTTCATAAAATCCGTGTTAATTAGTGAAGATTGTCTTTACCAAAACATATACGAATCATAAACTTTTGTAGGTCACAAAGCTTATTTGAGAGAAGCAGAGTGGTGTAGGTAGCCCTACAAAAATATGGCAGCAACTATATATTCAAAGATTGCACTTTTCTAGCTGCATCCTGGCATTATAAAGCCTGGAAACCCTTGATCTATGGGTGTTCATAAACGTGTTGTATTGGAAAATTATTCTTCAAGTGTCAGAAGTCAGTGAGAACAATGATAGTCTAGCAGGGCTGTCAGACGGCTGTTTGTGGACGTCTGCTTTTGTTTTTTGGAGCAGGTTTTCAGACTGATCCTATTAGAGCTTTAGCGACAGTGTACTATGGGCCCATATGGTAAAGCAGTTACAAAAACACACAGAGCACAGATAGAAAATGAAAGAGGAGAGGCAGGAGGGAGGGAAAACCAAGTGCATGTTTTCTGATTAGACGTTGAAATAACTGTGCCCAAATCAATTTTGTGCTACATGCTAAACTTCACACAAGAGTTGCTGGCAAAAGGAAACATTGCTCTCTTTTTCTCTTTGTCTACAAGACTTTGTAGCATTATTTTTGCATCTGGTAAGGTTAATTCTCAGAACAGCAGTATAAGTGCAAACTTCTGAGGAAACAGGGCCACCCTGTCTGTCTGCTTGCCTGAATCTCTCCAAAGCTCCCCACACATTCATCTCTACCCCACTCTTTCAATACATCTCCCATCTCTAAGACCTCCTTTTTTAATCAAACCCTCATTATGCCCACACTGTTAGCCATTAGATATCCACTTTAAAGTCAAGTCATTAAAACAGAGCCCTCCACATATAAATAAACAAAATCAAACAGTGATGCACTGAAATGTAAACGTTTGTTTGTAAGGGGCTTTCCGAAGTCCTGAGGATGACTGTACATGCATCCTACTCTTTTAACTTTGCCCTCTGGTAATGGTGCATTAATGGTGCATTAACCCATACTGTTAGTTACACTGTATACTGTATGGTAAACAAAGAAATCCCATCAACAACCATCTCCAATGCGCTGTTGCCAAGAGATATTCCTCAAACAATCCTGTCAAAGACACATGAAACTGTAAATCTGGCAGCTGAGTTCGGATAAAGTCATGGGAGCACATTTATCAGATCATATTTATTGATAAATGTTGCTTGAGTGAGATGACATCTCATGCCTCTGGCTTCAACGGCTGTCTCCTGAGGACCGTATACTGAAGTGATGAGTATGGGGATTCCCCTTGAACCTCACCGCCACAAACAGAAGACATACCAACACCTATTCTGCTGCAGGTGCTGTCTGAGAGCCGCAAGGGAAGTTGTCCATCAGTTTGCCTTTTTTTCAAAACATTTCAGAGTGAAATGATACAAATAAAAGGTTCTGGTTAACATGAACTTAGAACGGAGCCAGAATGGAGGCAGATGTTCTCAGCAGCTCAAAGAGAAGTCCAGTACAATGATCACAGTACACTTGACTGCAGCGTGAAAAGCAGCGATATTGTCTCATTTTTACAACACTGATAGAGAAAATAGAGGCTTATACCTGATTATAGTGCAAATTCTTCCTTAAAAACAAGCCCAGCTAAGCCGTTCTCTGTGAATCAGATGTCATTGAACTAATATAAACCAACAAAATCAGGGGTAACGCTTTATTTTGATGGTTCCTTTTGAACAATCTGTTGACAATAAGTAGCTTTGCACCTACATGTCAACTAACTCTCATTAGAATATTAGTACCCTCTCTAATTAATATCTGCTTACTCTTTATTGTGATGGTCTCCTAAAAGAGTTTTACTGACTATAAGTAACTTTGCAAGTACATATCAACTTATTCTAACCCTACGAGTCTACTAATACTCTGCTAACACTCTATTGAGAGTTAGTAGGTTCAGTGCTACTTATAATCAACAGAACACGTTAAACGGACCAACAAAATAAAGTGAAACCATTATTTTATCCATATTTCTAGACAAATACTAGAATGGATGTCTTATTAACCTTTAGTGTGAGAAAAAAAAAAGTCTGAATAATTGAAAGTGTGTTTATTGACTTTTTGTGAAAAAAGCTGTTATGGTGTAGTTTTTTGAGTTGCAATCTTGTCATAAATTGCTCTATTACTGTTATTATGTCATTGCTATCATAAAACAATGGTGAAATATCTATTCTGGAGTCTTAGACCTTTCCATAAACACACAGTTTGTCATGATTACATTAGGATTTAATTATAATATAGTGAAATAAACTTAGGCGTCCCATTTATGGGATGCTGACAGTTAAGGGGCTAAGGCATAAAGACATATTTATAAACATAATTAGTTTTTATAAGATTTTTATAAGACTTTTTTTCAATGTCTGCAAGATGTCTTTCTCATTATTTGTACTGGTGAAAGTAAGTTCCATTCTGAACATAACATTATTTTTTGCAGTTCAGTTTAAGCAATCAATTAATACAAATTAATTCAGATTTTGGTTGCATTGTTGTTGTTGTTTAAAAAAAAAGTAAAGTCTTTGAGTGTTTATGTGACCAACCCTTCAAGAGGATTAAATTGTGTGTATCTTTATTGTTTAGTTCTGACCTTCATCAGCATGCAGGGATAATGTAAACATGTTCAGGGAGTCGGCCCTGTCAAATGGGCCCGATAAACCCTTGCTGTGTTCACATGTCAAACATCGCACACCTGACAAGCAGCCCTCATGAGAGAGAGAGAGCTGTCAAACCAGGGTTATGTCCTTACTTCGCACACTACATGCAAGGTAAAGTTAAAATAAAGAACAGATGAAGTGTTGCACAGCATGTCTTCTTTGATGGTGCTTATAAATCAAATGTTGACAGTCAGAATAAAGGCACTAATAAGGCTTCTTACGATTGTGGTGTACTTACACTTTTAATAATATAATAATTTCCTGTTTCTGCTTTTTTTTTTCTTATCACCCAGAGAGGGAACAAAACAAATTAAGAGTAAATTTGCATTCACTTTCATATTATTTTTTTAAATAGATAATGTGAAAGTAAAAACATCTACATAAACCAGCATGTTTAACTCTACCAATATTTAGCTAAATTCACAAAAGCATGAACGCTATCTAAAGGTATAACAGACATGAACTGAGATTTGTGTCACAGTTTCAATTGACCAATTTTTAATAGACAGCGTTACGTCACTCATAGCTGCACATGCATTGTGTTGGCAGAAAACACTGGTAATAAGTGGAGCGAAACTGGGAAAATACACGGAATAAGCAATAAAAATATATTGTTGTGCCTTTGCATGTCAGAATTGAAATGCAAATCATTTCATAGACATTTTAAACACAAAAACCCCAAAAAACACACCATTTAAAGCAAAACTAAGACATTGAAATGGTCAGATTCATGAATAAAATCTGATATAAGTACTCAACTTTTAAAGCATACATTTGGCATTACATTTCATACATTTCACATATTGTTATCATTTCACATATCTGTTTTTTCAGACTTTGTAACTTGATTTAACTCAAAAATAGCAAGTTTGTCCATTCAGAGAGACAAAAAGCCAGAAGTGTGGGATATAAACTCAAAAGAAAAATGACAAGCTGATTTTTCTTATTGGAATTGTTGAGATATAATCTCAAAATTGCAAGAATAAAGTAGGATTTTTTTAAAATATAAACTCAAATTTAACTTAAAAAAAAAAAAAAAAAAAATCCATGCTTTGCCACTTGAAAACTGTAATTTTCTGCCACCAAATGGGCTCAGACCACAAAAATGTCATCATTATTTGCAATTATGTTGGTCTATTCTTCTAGCATATTTGTTTTATGAATACATGTTCAACCCACTGTTTTAGGCATCATAAATATATTAACTACTATCATGTCCTCTTTTCCTCCTCTGTCTGAGTGCTGAAATGCATCTGGCAGGATTGACAGGAGGATTTGTAATCTTTCACCACCCCCTCCTTTCATCCTCTCATCCCTGATGCAGTGAGGAAGTCCCTTTTCCTGACCCCGGACCACATCAGTTGAAAGCAGCACATTGCAGGTCTGACAGCTCATGGATCCTTTACAGAGATGAGCTGGAACTCTCTGACCTCTCATCATGAACCCTGCTGCTAAAAGAGGCTCAGAGACTAACTACACCACTTTCAGTTCAAACATCTGTCCTTGTATGGACCACATGAGCCTGACGGCATCAACACAGATTTAGATCTCGCTTTCAGTCAAAGCAGCACCAGGCGACACTGATCTTTTTAAATATGTGAACATGTTTTAAATGAACCTATGCCCTGTACTGTTTGCTTATTTCAGCATATTCGGTTCTGTTTTTGTCTTGCTCCACTTTGGTCCCTTCTACCTCCACATAGAAGGTGCGTCACCCAGTACTATTTTTGGACAGATTTAAGTGGTGGGAGGGTTCATAATTTAAGTCATTGTATACTGTATGTATGATGAAGAATGGCAGGGCCCTCCAGCATTTTATTTAAACATAAAAGTTGATCTGGATGGTTGTGACAACCATTAGATGAGCTAATTGGAGGCAGGAGGCTGCCGAAGCATATCCTGGCTCAGGATATGCTCCTAATGAGGAACTAAGGCTCAGTGTGGTGACAGAAGGAGACATCACCTGAAATCCACTGGAGCTTTGTAGACGCCACCATGTTGAAGAAAATGGTCTTGCTGTCCTTTAATGCAGAAATCTTTGGCTTCTCAGCAGGAAAAATAGACCTGCGTTCTGTCAGAAACCCCAGGAAGCAGTTACAAACATTGACATTTTCTTTGCACATTATTTCCTACCAAAGCAACTTTTAATATAGTGCGCATAACCATGTCACTGGCTAATTCTATGACAGGTAGCTGCCAAAACATAATGTTTGTTAAGTGGTAAATTTAAATTGCCAAAAATCCCAAAACATTGGCACATAGAAAACTACAAAAGATACCTGCTTGCTCATAATGACTTTCACACCACAGTTGTTGCCAGGGGATTGTTATGTGGTACAGTATGTGCTAGGTCTTTTATTATTTAGAGTGTTTTGTCATATTTCAATGTGGTTTCTAAAAGGGGTCTATATTATTTGGGAAAATTACACATTGACTAGATACAAAAGTAAAATTTCACCTCTCTTAACAAAACACACAAATTGGGGTACCATTTATGTTTTTAACACAAATGGAATGGAACAAGTAACAAGCCAAATCTGATATGGTCATAACCCTGACGATCCTCCTTCGGGATCTGCTGTAACTGCCTGGCTTGCCATAACTATACTACCCTAGTTCATCCCTCCAGCCCAACCTTGTCCACTTTTTTTACCAAAGCTTATTCAGGCGTTTTAATCACTTTAATTTGATCAAAATATTGCAATTATGCAAGCTAAAATTTAATCGTTATATTGCTAAAGTCTTTCAATTACAAACATGTAAACATTGATGATTTGCTCATTATAAGTCATCCAAAGAGGAAGTTATGGAGGTTTAGTGATCTTGGCGGACTTGGCTTTAGTGGATTACATGGTTCCAGCTTCACTGTTCCTAGAGGTTCCTTGTATAGCAGTTTTGGCTTCTGTGATCCCAGAGGATCATTTGTTTGGTGGTCTTGCCTTCACTGATCTCCTATGTTTCTTTGTTTGGTTGTCTCAGAGGTTTTTCAGTTAGCAGTTTAAGCTAAACAAACAAACACACCAATACATCTTGTATTTCCACAATAATTATATTGCAGCAAAACAAAAAAAAAACAAAAAAAAACATCTTAGCAGAATTTTTATATTTACAACATAAAAAAGATGAGAATTTTAAATGCGATTATCTGTAATTGTATTATTGTCTATTAAATATAAAGTGGTGGCTAAAATTGTGACAGACCTGTCAACACCTGACAGTTCTGAAAATATCAACTTTTTTGCCTCCAAAATATATTTCATTTCATAATGTTAGTTGCTCTGAAAACAACAAATATCAGAGGAAGTGAGTCCAATTTTTTTTTTTTATCCGCTCCGCCGTCAGCTCCACCCTGGAGGGCTCTCTACCACTTGCTCTGTCCTGGAGGGCGCCTCAGCCACCTTCATCCTCACAGCTCCACCTTTTCTGGTGTTCAGTGATGGAGCGTCTAGAAGCCCATGCCTTTTGCAACTCAAGCCAGAGGCTTTTCTTTGAATGTACAATAGATCTGTCCAGTTTATTTTCCAACTAGATTCTGCTTGATTCTTTTGAGGTCTGGATTTTAAGGGGGCCAGTCAATCATTTTCAATGTTCCAGCAGTTTTCCTTCTATTACAGGTAGTTCCAGTAATGGTTTTATCTTTATTATATTTCAAACAATTCCACATAAAACATCCAAAACCTCTTAAATATGCCAAGTGTTCTAAAGGTTTTGGCCACCACTTTATATAATTCGTAATTGCTTGATTAATTCATCTGTCACTAGCCTGCTGGATCAGCCCCAGAAGCTATGCAGGTTGATACTTACCAGCTGTCCGAACCGGAACATAATCGCCACTGGGAACTTAGAAGCTGCTTCTATTGTGGAGATACCAGCCACTTCGTGGGAGACTGCCCAAGTCGACAACCCCGAAGAACGGTGAGTGTGGCATACATGAGTTAACCCATTCATGTACTACCATTGACAGAAGCCAAGATAATATATCAGTCAAATGTCTTCCTTGTCCGAGCTTTAATTGATTCAGGAGTCTCGTGTAATTTTATCTCTTCCAAGTGTCTTGATAGTATGTTAATTCCTCAAATGAAAAATCCCATCCCATATCGTATTACAACTATTTAGGCCAATCAACTCGATCATAAACCTGTAAATAGGTATACAACTCAAGTTGAATTACAGACTGGATGTCTGCACAGCCTGCTTATCCTTCGCAACACCACAGTGGATATAATCTTGGGTAGACCCTGGCTGAAACGACACAATCCAACCATCAACTGGAGTACGGGTGAAATCCTGAAATGGAGTGATGCTTGTTTTAATGACTGCCTCATGCCATGTCATAAACCCATAGTGCCAGAATTGAAATGTCACTCCACGACCATAGAGAGTCCTGAAACCACAACAGTACCAACAATCCCACGTGAGTACCAAAATTTTATGGATGTGTTTAGCAAGCAAGCAGCCACGCATCTAGCGCCTCAAAGACCATGGGATTGTGCTATTAATTTAATCCTCCATGCCAAATTGCCCAAGGGATGTGTTTATCCTTTATCGATCCCAGAGACCCGAGCCATGAAGCACTACGTAGAGAAGGCACAGCAGCAGAAGTTCATTCAGCCATCTAATTAACCCGCAGCCTCCAGCTTCTTCTTTCTGGCTAAGAAGGATGGAGGGCTAGGTCCTTGCATAGACTATTGTGCATTAAATAGTCAAACAGTCAAGTTCATTTACCCCTTACCCCTCATTGTAGTGCCTACAATTTGATCAGGATCCGACGAGGGGACGAATGGAAAACTGCTTTTGTGACCCCTGCCGGCCAATATGAGTATTGGGTGATGCCGTATGGGCTTAGTAACTCACCAGCTATTTTCCAAAATTTTATGACAGAAATATTTTGTGACATGCTGCACAAATTTGTAGTCATTTCTATAGATGACATACTGGTATATTCCCCTGATTTAACTACCAACCGAAACCATGTTAAACAGGTACTCCAACGACTATGAGAGCACTCACTATATCTGAAAGCAGAGAAGTGCGAATTCCACACCACACAAGTCCAATTCTTGGGATACGTAATCAAACCGGATGGGATCACCATGGAGACAAACAAGGTAACTGCTGTGCAAGAATGGCCCTTACCTAATAACACTAAAGCCGAGTTCAGACTGCACGATTTTCAAAGCAGTCATGTCACAGATGTTTTCACACTGCGTGACTATCTGGGGTAGCATTCAGTCGCTGCTGTGTTGACACTGCATGATAGATCGGTGACAGGGGGTTTACCTTCAATTCCTTCTTAACTCCTCCCCCAACTTCCCGCTGCCCTGGATGTTGCGCTCTCGTTGACTTTAGGTAATCGCCGATGTTATTCAGTCAGAACACATTTCACACGGCTAGGGCTGCAGCTATCGAATATTTTAGTATTCGAGTATTCTAATGAAAATTCCATCGATTAATCGGATAAAACATATTTTTGCTTAATTAAAGAGCAATACTAAATATGCAAGAGAAAAT
>JAUCNO010000873.1:1228384-1258640 GCA_032353835.1 Enteromius viviparus | reverse complement strand
ATCATCAGTGCCGAGGGGGTCGCCATGGACATTCAAAAAGTCGAAGCAGTAGTCAACTGGCCACAACCTCAAACCCTTAAAGAGCTCCAGAGATTTTTCGGATTTGCAAACTTCTACAGAAGATTCATTCGGAATTTCAGCCGGATTGCGGCTCCTCTCACCGCCATGACCCGCAAAGGAACTAAACGTCTTCCCTGGAGTGTGGATAGTGAACAGGCCTTTGCTGAACTCAAACTCTGTTTCACCACAGCACCTATACTCAGACATCCTGATCCAGAGAAACAATTTGTTGTTGAGGTTGATGCATCTAACACAGGTATTGGCGCCATAATTTCTCAACATCAGGGCGAACCCGCCAAACTCTTTCCATGTGCTTTTTTCTCACGTAAACTGACCCAGGCAGAAACGAACTATGACGTGGGAGATCGAGAACTTCTGGCACTTAAGGCAGCTTTTGCTGAATGGCGGCACTGGCTAGAGGGAGCAAAAGAGAGGGTTCTTGTCCTCACAGACCATCACAATTTGGAGTATCTACGCACGGCCAAACGACTCAACTCCAGACAGGCACGATGGTCCTTATATTTCTCTCGCTTTGACTTTCAAATTACCTACCGGCCAGGATCAAAGAACATAAAGGCTGATTCTCTTTCTCGCCAGTTTGACACACCCACTCAAAGCACACTTCCAGAGACAATCATTCCTTCCTCAGTCATTGTAGCACCGATACAATGGGACATAATGAGAGAAATTACCGATGCTCAAGCCAAAAAACCCACCCCACCTGAATGCCCCCTCGAAAGAGTCTACCTGAACCTCTTCGCAACCGGTTGCTACACCTCATACACGACAACCCTATAGCCGGCCATCCAGGGATACTGGCCACCCAGAACCTCACCACAAACCGTTTCTGGTGGCCTACCATGCTGCCGGATGTCACGAACTTTGTCAAATCGTGTGCAGTATGCAATATGTCTCGCCAACGTCCAGCTGGGTTGCTACAACCTTTACCTGTCCCTCAATGCCCTTGGTCGCACATCGCCGTTGACTTTGTCACTGATTTACCCGCCTCGACCGGCTACACCACTATCCTCACTATTGTGGACAGGTTCTCCAAAGCATGTCGGTTCATGCCTCTGGCCAAGCTACCTTCGGCATGAGAAACAGCTCGTGTAATGATGGAAGTTTTTCGACTTCCAGAGGACATCGTATTCGTCAGAGGCCCTCAGTTCCATTCCCAAGTATGGAGAGCATTCTGTAACCAACTCAACATAAAGGTGAGTCTCACATCGGGTTATCACCCGGAATCTAACGGTCAAGCTGAAAGGTTGAACCAGGAACTGATCCGTTTCCTGCGCTCCTACTGTGCCAAAAATCAGAATGATTGGAGTGAGTTCCTGTTGTGGGCAGAGTACGCACAAAACTCCTTAAGGAAACCCTCCACCCAGATGACTCCGTTTCAGTGCATTCTTGGATTCCAGCCCCCCCTATTTCCCTGGTCCGGGGAACCATAAGATCTTCCCTCTGTGGACCACTGGCTGCGGCGCAGCGAACACACTGGGAATGCCGCCCACGTAAATCTGCAAAGTGCCATTCGCCGGCTCACTGTTCAAGCGGACCGCCATTGTCGCCCTAATCCACTCTACGAACCTGGACAGTGGGTTTGGCTCTCTTTCCGAGACCTCCGACGACACCTGCCATGCAGAAAGCTCAACCCAAGGTACGTAGGTCCTTTTATAATCATTAGACAAATAACACCTGTATCTAACCGCCTAGAATTACCTTCTGAATATCGAATCTCACCTACCTTTCAGGTCTCCCTGCTCAAGCCCGCTGCTGATCCCGAAGAGGGGAAGGGGCCTAGATGAGGGGCTCTGTCACAAGCCGCGCCTCTGTGGCGCTTTCACTCAATCCGTGTCTAAAGTTGGTAAATCATTAAAGAATATGATAAATTGTTGCCATTTTCAAAAAAACAATTCTCCTCTACATCTGATATTGTATTTAATTTTTTCAAGTTTTAAAAAGAAGGCCAGATCTTTGAGCCACAGTTAAATAAGGGGGGTTGTGGTAAGGTCCAAGACAACAGTATTCTGCGCTTAGCAAGAAGAGATGCAAAAGCTACAATCTCAGCCTGTCTGAGGAATAAAGAAGGAACACCAAAGATTGTAATCAAAGGGCAAACAACTAACTTAACGTCTATAGGACATGACGTTAAGGATGTGAATTAGCGACAATTTACAAGAAATGTGAAATATTTCAGCATGTTTGCATCTCTTCACCTGACATTCTTTGAATCAAGTTAGCATCTCTCCATAGTAGTATCCCTCTCTCCATAACCACTTGAGTAAACTTTAACAATGATATATACATTGTAGTTGCTATAGTGTTTGCCGAGTTTGCCCTCCTCCCTGAGTAGAGCAGGTCACAATAGTTATGTTGCATTGACAACTCCTCCGGTTCTTACTGAATAGAGCGAGAGTCCTGTGGACAGCAAGCGGACATAATCTGCACAGGACATGCATCTGCAGAGATGGGCTTAGAGTGGCCACAGACGCTCAAAGCAGGAATCCTTTGCAATTACAATGATGTGCTTTATATCCTGAGTAAGAGCACAGAGGAAAAGACTTTGCTGTTTCCCTGATGCACACACTCAAACACACACACATACTATGCTCTATTCTCATTCAACTGACAACGGTCTGTCCTTAATGGGGATTCTGCTTCTGATGAGAAGCTGGTCAAAGAAAGGTCTAGACCTACCGCTAGACAGAGAGACAACTAAAGAGACCATTCTGGACAGAGGGACACCACAAAGCATCCCCTCATTAGCAGTGTCCAAACACTCCAAGACAGGAACAGCTGTCTCTCAGAGGGCAGAGAGAGAGAGAGGGGTGTCAAGAAAGGTCAAATAGACAAAAGTTTAGTGAGCTTCTTTTCACAGAGCAACAGTCTTTAATCAAACTGAGAAATGCAACATAACATAAGGAGGTAAATATCTAAACTACATAATGTATTCTGTGAACATAATCATGAATGAATGGCAATAATTGAAATTACATTCAAAAAGTTACATTACAAAATGGCTTTAATATATTCATTTTTTAATACACAAAATTGTTAATGAGCAAATGTATTATTTTAAATCCTTTTGCCCCATGATAATGGAACATTGCTGTGCAACATAAATGAGAACGTTGCACAGTGATGTAATGAACAGGCGTTTCACATTGTAGCTGTTATAGTTTTTCTCAATTGCTTTGGCACATTTTTCGAAACAGTCTTAATCTCTAAACTGTAAGTCCAATTATCAAAACTGTAAGCTGAAACATCCGAACCCCATTGCATGCCTGCAAAAGGTTGTAACTCACCCAAAACATTTAATTCATGCTTCAAAACCTACTTTGTTAGTGACATGGCCAATGTCACCAAAATATGTCATTGTGTGAGTCACACAGTTCAAAATATTGAAATGTTTTTTACTAACCAAATATGTTTTATTTCTTTTTGTGTTATATGTGAATTTCATTTTCTTTTATACAATTTTATATTCATCTTTCTACTTTTTTGTTGACACACTGCTTTCTATACTACAGTAATATCAGTCTGTGTATCACACCAAGCATTTTAAATTCATACTTCAACTGTAGGTAATAACATATTGGGAAAAAGCAACACTGTAGTACACAAAAAGAAAACAAACATTTTCACAGATACACATTTTGAGAGGTGGTTCACATTTTAAATATAACATACTGTACAAATGGACTGTACAAATATAAATGTATTTACACAGAACTGTGTGACTTTTGTCCTCTTTAAAAACTGGTAGAGATGATTGAGTAAAGTAACAGTGTTAATTCAATAGGTAATGAGTTCAACAGTCTATAGAAAGGTGAGTAACTCAGATGTAGAATGGTTTGGTGAGAGGATCTTGACTGCTGATGGAATGCTTTCTCTTGCAGAAGAATGACGATACTAAATGGACAGGGAGATGAAGACGGACAGACGGAACAACCACAACCACACACCACAATACTGGAGAGATGCAGAGGGAATGCTGGAGACCTGAAGAGAAACAGAGGATCGAGGAGCACACTAGGAGAGACCAGGTAAGAGAACACGTAAGTAATCGATTAGATGTTTAAGTTAGCGTGAGTCCACTTTTGTGAATACGAGCTCGGACAGTGACTGAAGTGAAGAGTGTATTTTTATGTGGTCGTGATTAGCATATTGAATGGAGCCAGGCAGTGGTGACAGGTGCTGTGCCCCTCCGATATCATGGTGGCCGACCCCTTCCTCGGGGTGCTGTGTAATTAGGATGGGTGTCATGATACCCAGGACCTTTCTTCCGGACCATACCCCTCCCAATCTATGAGGTACTCCATTTTACCACCACGTCGACGGGAGTCTGGGATCTCCTTGACCTTGTAGATGGTTCCCTCTTCGATGACCAAAAGCGGAGGGGGTTCTTCTCAGCCAGGCTGTGTGGAAACAAGAAGGGGATCATGAAAGGGTTTCAGTAGTGATACAGTACGTGGAATGTGGGATGGATCTTATATTGAGGAGGTAGTTGTAGACTGTAAGTGACTTGATTGATCTACTCCACCACGGTGAAGAGACCAACAAACCCGGGACTTATTTTCCAACTGGAGGGGCGTAGGCAAATGTCCCTTGGCCTTAGATCGACCATGGTCTCCATTGGTTTTCTGCCTACGCACTGCCTGTTGGAGATGATGGTGTGCTTCGTCCCAGACCCTCTCACTCTCCCTGAACCAGTTATCTACAGTAGGAATGTCAGATGGTTCGTCAGACCAGGGGAAGAGCGCGGGCTGGAAACCGAGTATGCACTAGAATGGGGTGAGTCTGGTGGTTGCTTGATGAATGGAATTTTGTGCACTCGGCCCAGCCCAGGTACTAGTTCAAGGTGTCTTGGTGGCTGTGGCAGAAAGTACGGAGGAACAGCCACATATCTTGAATCTTATGTTTTGTTTGCCTGTTGTGGGAATGATAGACGGAGGAGAGGCTTACAGTCACACCTAGGAGATGAAAGAATGATCACCATACTGGAAATATAAATTGTGGCCCTCTGTCAGAGACGATGTCTTCTGGCAGACCTTAGGGACGAAAGACATTATCGAAGAGTAGTTGGTCTGTGTTCCAGGCTGTAGGAAGACCCTTGAGAGGGCTAAAACTGCAGAATTTGGAGAATCTATCCACAATTACTAGAACACAAGTGTTACCTTCTGATGGTTGTAAGTCGGTAATGAAGTTGACCCCTAAGTGTGACCAGGGGCAGATAGGTGTGGGAAGCGGAAGGAGTTTTCCGGAGGGTAGTTGTTTTGGACTCTTTGACATCGCACATTTCCGACACCCTCTCTTGTACCCCTGCATGTCTTGTTCCATCCGGGGCCACTAAAACTGATAATTTAGGAGTGAGAGGGTTTTGTTGGTACCTGGATGCACAGTGCCCAGTGACGTGTGCCATGTATGAATTAAAGGGATGCGTTACTCCAGTGGGACGAAACGGAGATGTGGTGGACAGCCCGGCGGAGGAACGGGAGCAGGTTTAGCGGCGGCTGGAGGGGTTACCCACTGGATGGGATTCACAAACAACTGTTCCGGCAGGATGGGCTCTATGATATCTTGATCCTCTTCGGTGGTATGGACTCGGGACAAAGCATCCACTCTTAAGTTCTTAGGCCCTGGTCGATAGGAGATGGTAAACCTGAATCTGGTGAAAAAGAGAACCCTCTACAGGGTCGATGGGCTGAGTCATTTAGCTTCACTTAAGTTCTTATGGCCAGTTATTACCTGGAAAGGATGGATGTACCCCTCCAGCCAGTGCCTCTATTCTTCTAAAGCCGGTTTGATGGCCAGTAGTAGCCATATCTCCTCTTCGTGGCATTGACCAATGCGTAGCTGTACAGATCCCTTACGCCCTCATATCTCTGTCTGAGAGAGGTTGACCTGTTACAGATTGAATTTGATATCTTATTTTGGTCGGTAAGGTTTTGATTCCAAGGCGTCATGCGAGACGTCCGGCGATGAAGTTTCCCGCAGACCCCGAATCGATGAAGGCTGCCACTGTAATGGAGACACCTTTGGCAGTAAGTGTGACTGGCGAGGTTAGTGGGTACATCTTTTCATGCATTGGCAATATAGTACTCACTACTGGAGGAGGAGAACGACAGGGGCAGTCTTGGATGGGATGACCAGACTGCCCGCAGTACAGGCATAAACCCAAATTAATGCGCTGTTTCCCTTCACTTGAAGTCACTTGGAGTTTACTTTTTTATCCATTTGCATTGGCTCAAATGTAAGTTCTGAAGGGCTGTGGACGTCTGGCAGGCTGGGGCAGATAGCTATAGTGCTCATGGTAGTGTGGGAGTATGACATGACTCAAGCTAAACAGTGGATGGTCAGCTGTATAAAACGTTCAAGTTCAATTGTGTCATCATACGGTGCCAGCATTAGTCGAAGGTTAGGTTCCAATTCTTGTCGAAATTAAGTGATTAATGCTCTTTCATTCCTGCCACTGGAAGCCGCCAAGGTCCGAAACCTGACTATTGAATATTGAACTGAATATTCCTGTTTATTTATGTTGTTTTGACGGAAATGATACAGTTCTTCACTTGCTGATGTTTCTTGATCGGTCCGTCCAAACACCTCCAGGAAATGCTGGGAAAAGGCAGCGTAAGAAGCAACAGCTGGGCACGCCTGACTATATAATAATTCAGTAGCAAAAAGCCCTTGCAATCCCCCGCCGCGCCAGTGAAGGGCTAGTACAGTGGGGGAGACAAAGAAGGAATGTTTACTTCTGGGTTATGTGCAGGTGTCATCAAAGGAGTGGGTGACGATGGTGCAGCGTAAATCACTCCACTAGCTCCTGAAAAGGGTCAGAAGAACTCAGAAGAATACTCTTATATGGTGTCAGTCCGAGCTTCTTCGAACGGAACACAGCTGATGAGTAAAGTAACAGTGTTTATTTAACAGGTAATGAGTTCAACAGTCTATAGAAAGGTGAGTAACTAAGAAGTAGAATGGTATGGTGAGATGATTGACTGCTGATGGAATGCTTTCTCTTGCTGAAAAATTACGATACTGAATGGAGAGGGAGATGGACAGACGGGATGACCACACACCACACACCATAACACTGCAGAGACATAAAGGGAATCCTGGAGACCTGAAGAGACACGGAGGATCGAGGAGCACACTAGGAGAGAGCAGGTAAATTGTAAAGTAATTGATTAGATGCTTAAGTTAGCGTAAATACGAGCTCGGTCAGTGACTGAAGTGAAGAGTGAGGTTTTATGTGGTCATGATTAGCATGTTGAATAGGGCCAGGGGGTGGTGACAGCTGCAGATGATTAATAATCTGGTGAGAGTGAGTGTTGTGAGGAAGTGAGGTTGGAGCCTGGCCTGGATGTAAGAGTAGGTTTCCAAACTTAACTAATTGTGATCAAGATTTCTTTACATTGGCAATTAATGGCACCAATTTTTCCGATTCATTTATGGAAACCTTTCAAAGTTTCTGAAAATGTACTGTAAAACTTTTTTCCATGACTGTCCGTTTCTAAAAACCATTATTAAATTCACAGGAAAATATCCACCCTTTATGGAAAGCCATTTGCCATCTTAGCACACATTAAAACCATTACATGTCTGATATTTATGAAATGTACTTATCAATTGAACTGAATATTTTGCATGTGATAGCTCACGTGATGAAAGAGCATTTAGAAGTTGTGACGACTTTGACAATTTAATTGAGAATCAACTCATCAGTTTTAATCAACAAGCCATGTTCATTTAGTTATTGTGTACATTTTATACAATTACACAAATTTCCATGCATGCCAAAACTCACAATATTAGCTTAAATCAACAGGAAATTATAATCTGAAAACAAGAAACTAATTGTTTAGATAATTATCATTTGATAACTGACCCAAAGCGATATATATTTATATAATATAATGTGGATTTCACCAGACCTGGAAAGCCGGATCAACTAATCTGAAGCATAAACTGCAACTATCAATTTTATTATGAAACCACATGCATCACATATAAAACCTGTGACTGAAGCGTTCATTCAGTTTCACCTTAAGGGAAAATGGTGTTACCATCTTCTGTCAACAAGTTATTAGTGAACTAAATTCTCTCATAGCAAAAGTAAAAGGCTTCCTATGTTCAATTTACAACTAGTGTGGGGTCCATAAGACCTTTTCACTTTCATATTGAGTGCAAGGGACTTAATAGAACGGTATTGTGCCAGGCTGAGACATTTTGCCCTTTCTTGTTGCAGGCTATAGTTTGAGATGAAACACGAAGGCTAGAGGCAGGTCAATTTCTCCAACGCGCAAGCTGATGGACAGAACCAATTTCAGCTTCCAAGACCTCCAGACTGATTATATAGCTGAAGAAGTGGTGTGAGGTTGTCTAGACAGAAACGACCAATGAAATACCAGTGTTAGTAAGTCAGCCTATGTAGGAAGTTCTATCCAATTATTTCTCAAAGCAGTAAAAAGTAAATGAGAAAAGTTTTCTTCATCCCTCAGGGGTAAGACTTTTCTATACTTTCCTAAAATAGCTATTTCACAGTTCATAGCTCTGCAGAGTAAATTGGTATTGGATGCCACAAAAACATTTTCTCATTAACACATTAAACTTACACAAAAAAAAAATACTATGCTATCTGAGCATAATTAAATACTAATAATCACAGAGCTTCACAGCTAAAAATATCCTGCCCAATGCTATACTTGAATAAACCACTGTGGTTTATTCCTCTTTATCAGGAATGATAATGATGATGATGATGATGATAATTAATTATTATGATGACAGCTAAAATGACAGCACATAAACACTTACAAAATGTATGTTTACTGCAGCCACAGCATGTCTATTGTATGCCGGAATAATCATTCACCTGGCTTGAACTGATCAATGATCCATGTGCATTTAAAAAACAAAAACCTTAAACAAAGTAGTTTAAGTCTTAAAAGCAGAATAATGCTATTATATACTTCTAGGAACTCTAGGAACGTTATTAAAGCACATCTCTTAAAATTTCTATAAGATACTCTTTCTCTTAACATCAGACAGCAGCTTCACTTTTAGTTCCAGAATCTCATTGAAACTTGTATAAACTTGCTGCTTATCGCAGATTACTGTGGCAGTTGAGAATAGTGTTTGATCCTCATATACACGACGTCTATGTTGCACATGTAAGACTATCAAAAAAGGAGTCTTTACATGACCTCGGCCTGAGGTCACTCTTGTATGTTTTTCAGCTCCAGCAGTTAGCAACTCTATCCTGAGCCACCTTTTTTCCCAGAGAGGTGTGTCTATTTACTAAACGGGCCAAACGCCCTTACCCTGGCTGGCCTGCTACAAAGCTGAAGTGAAATGCTGAAAGATGAAAGCATGACTGAGGCTGTCACTCACCCCATCCGAGCTACAAGCGTCGCCACATTCTCATCGTCTGTCACTCATACAGGTGTGCAAAAGAGAGACAAAGGCATACAGAGTGCGAAAGAAATAAACAGGTCAGAGAGTAGACAAAGCTGGTCTGGTGTGGGCCAGTTTAACAGTTTTATGAGAATGTGTGTGACTACATGTACAGCATGGGCTTTGATATGTAGCCGCTTACTGAATGTATGTGTCAAGGTGATGAGCAGGAACTTGTTGGGTCCTTGATGGCTTGTTTATTAATCACGAAGCTTGTGGGATAAGTCTCTCATCACCCTAACAGGTATAATTAAGCATTAAAGGGCACGGAAAGCTTGATGTGTCTTAGTCTAGCTTTTAGGTTTCATCCTTACGTTACCTCATCCACTCCTTTTGATGTAAAACGGCATGAGAGAAGTTTTGCAATAAAGGCCATTTTTCATTAAAGCAAAGTTATTAGCCTAACTTTACACTATTCGTTATAAAACTGGCGTACTAAAAGGTAAGAGGCGTGTCAAAAGGTTTCTCATTGGTGAATGAGCTTCTGCGTAAGCCAATCAGCTGCAATCCTATTTATATGTAATTACCTTTAGTTTAGTGTGGAAGAACATGGCGGTGGGGAGGCCTGGTGTGGTTAGTCAATATAAATATATTTTTTTTCTTTTTTTTCGTCATTTAATTGTTCGTTTAACAACTAAATAAATGTTTTATTGGCCAAAATTGTGTCTGTTTCCTGAGTTTTGATATATTAATATAATATACTAAATTTAAGAACCATATTTGTCCTTATCAGGCAATGTGTTTTTAGTTTTCATGCACTATTTTTGTAATACATTAAAATTACATTAAACATTTTATGAACAGCTTGTGGTACTATATTCTTTTAAATAATTGTAATTTGATTTTGATTATTGGGTTTAATCTGTAATATCGATATTTTACAGGAAAATAATAGAACTTAAATATAGATGATTTTGTTGGCTGCATTACTTAAAGGCATTAGAAAGAACAATAGCGTTTAATATTAGCCTTTTTTATGTGAAACAGGCAACTTGCCAAACCAATTATAAAGACCTTTTGGCACGCTCCAACCTTTCGACACGCCCATTACTCCGATCTGCAGCTAACGTTACCCGTCTCGGTCCAGGGCGTGCGCCCGATGAAAACGTCTATAGATTACGTCTCGGCAACTCCTGTATCATTAAAATTACGATTCTCCTTTTGTAGATACAACTTAAAACGCGTAATTACGATATTTCAGAACAAACGTTAACCCTAAGGGCATGTCTGCTGTGAAATGAATCTTAAGCTGAAATGGTGTAGTGCCATAGAGAACCAAAAAACTAGCCCACAGGCCTTAAAGGGTTACTTCACCCCAAAATAAAAACTTTAATCACTTACCCGTAAATTCCTCGTTCATCGTCGGAACACAGCTTTAGATATTTTAGATGAAAACCGGGAGGCTTGTGACAGTCCCATTGACTGCCAAACAATTATGTCTGTCAAGGTGCAGAAAATAGTGAAATACGTCTTCTGAATGCTCCATCTGCCATCAGTGGTTCAATCGTAATATTATGAAGCTACAATAATACTTTTAGTACGGAAACCAAACAAAAATAACGACTATTTAAAGATTCGGCATCGTAACGTCACAGCAGCGCCATTTTGCGCAGCGTCCGATGGAGGCACATTACGTACGCAGTTCTGTTAAGTGTGCAGCGGAAAGGAGGCTTTAAACTCAAATGACCTCGTTGCATTTTTTGTGTGTGGTTTTGTAACTTACAGAGACAGAGTAACGTTAGCTGTGTGTAGCATCCTGAGGGTTTTAACAGTAAGTTTTGTGGTTCAGGAAAAATCTGCTGTCTGTTAAGTAAATTGACTAATGTATAAATATTTAACAATTTAATTATTTTATTTTTGTTTAGTAGGTTTAATGTTGATTTATAAACTGTCCAGATAAGGCCAGTTATTCAGTTGTATTTATGCAGGTTTGACAGACTGTAAAACCTTTATAGGCCCACAGACTGATCTATTACTGAAATTGTCGTAGCAGTCATGTAGCAACTGAATTGCATTTTTGCCAGTTTTATCTCCACCAGTCATTTATTGTTTAAAAGAAGGTTACTAAAAGTGTCATTCATTGAACCAATAAAGGGATAGCTTACCCCAAAATGAAAATTCTGTCATTAATTACTCACCTCTACGTTGTTCCAAAACCATAAGAAGTTAACTTTTACGTAGCTACAAGAATATTTTTGGGTGCAAAAATAAATAAATAACATTGTTTATTCAATTATTCGTCTTCAACCGTTTTGGAGAGTACCACAATGTATTATTATTATTATTTTTAATTTTTTTCCAGTGTGTTACAGTAACTTCCTTTTATAAGGCAGTCTGTGTAAACTGAGGACAAGTGTAATCAAGTATATGATATTGCACAAAATATCACACAAGCGGAAGTATCTATCTCTGTGTGTTTCTGTCCTTATTTCCAAACTGAGTTGAGTGATTTATTGTAATTCCCCAACAGGAGAAAAATCTGCAGGCTTGCTGACGTGATAAAGCTCACAAAGCTTGTTCACCCTGCTAAAGGGTTATGTGAACTGGATCTCCTCCTCCACTTCATCCATCCTTTATTGATTCACAGAGCTGGATGAGAGATATGGAGGGTGGAACATCAGAGAAAAATGTAAACACGCCACTCTCGTCTGCCCTTGATCTTCCATTTCCCTTCCCTGACACGTGGATGGGCCCGATGGTTCAACACTGTAATGTGAGACAAAACTATCAGTCAATCGAAGCTGTCAAGGCCCAAGGCATTTTTCTACCCCCTGCCAATATTGTTCATGATGCACCTTTTGACATTTGCAGAACAGAAAGGCAGGTAAAGATATACAAAGTACAAGAGAAGGCAGAATATGAATTAAACAAATGGAAATCTACTTTTAAAAAGGCTAATAGGCCTTTTCACTGAATGGTCATGGACTTATAACACTGAAAAAAGTGGTAAGTAGGTATGTGATTGCAATCAATGTATTTTAAATAAACCAGTGTTGCTGTCAAATTATTAATTGTGATTATTTGCAGAAAATAAACGTTTTTTTTTTTACATAATATATGTGTGTGTACTGTGTATATTAATTATGTATACACATACAGTATATATTTAGAAAATATTTATCATTAATATTTATATAATTTAAATTATATATGAATATATTTAATATATAAATTTCAAATTGTTTCTGGAACTTGTACATGCATGTTAATGTATTTACACAGTAAAAATGTTTATTTTGAAAGTGATCAGTTGTTTGACAGCACTCAAATAAACAAATTTTGTTAAAGTTTTTTTAACTAAATTTGTTTATGTAAATGTAGCTAAAATAAATCGATTGCAACCACCGAGAATTCAATGAATCATTTTATTCAGTGTTGCCTATCAAGTCTTTTTCAGTAATATTTACTATTGGCTTACATAATGACTAAAACAATAAAACATCTGGAAGGATTACAGAATTAAAGGTAAAGGTAAAGGTAAGCAGATCATTAAAGAGTTAGTGCCTTACAGCTCTAGATGAATAAATGAGCTATGTGAACTGTGATTTAAGACATGGAACATTTTTTAATTTTCTTTTTTTTCTTCAATATTCATGCTGTCGAAGATATACAGCTGAGAGGGTGTAAAGTGATGAGAGACGCACCTTTTTACCTCGGCACGGATGGCAGGGTCAGGCTGGCAGCCAACAGGCTGTCACCTCCTAAGGCTATCAACCAGTCATTACAGAAAAGTGGCATTTTAACATGCCACAGACAGAATCTCGTTGAAAAGTCTAGGTTCATAACCCCTTGACCATTTTGTAACATTTGATTGTGACTTTTAAAATAGGTTTTTCCATAATCACAGATTCTCAAGTCTTAGCACAGCTAAGATACTTCTCATAAACACACAAATTAATACATAATATAATTTTTTTATTAAAATTGTGGTCATTTTTTATAGTTCCATTGACTTAATATGACATATCAAGAGCAAAAATGTTACTGACAAATTGCTTTTATTTCTAGTGTAAAGCTTCCCACCTCTTTAGCATGAATGTACATCACTGCAATTCAAGGCAAGACATTTTGTTTTCTCAACATTAACGATCTGCAACAGAGCATATCAAACTTTCAGCTTTCCCTGTCACAGCCTGTGTCAAATAGATGCTTCAGATGCTGTGGTATGGATGAAGGATGTTTCAACGGCCCATAACGAAACGGTATTATCAAGCGTCGGTCACATGTCACTACATTTAGACGCACAGAAGAGATGTGATTTCCACTGGACCTGTTCAGGAAAATATTTGAAGCATCCAAAGCCTAGAAAAATCAACATTTAGACAGTACATTCAACATCCATGTAATCTCTACAATTGTGTAGTGGAAATATGAGAGATAAGATACAAAGTACATAAACAACATACTTTGGACATCATTGTAATAATATTGACTGAGGGCACAGAAAAACAAATGTATGTCAATACAAGCAATAAAAAGCAAAGTGAATATTTGCTGAGTTGAAAAAACAAGTAAATATGAACTGATAGTTTATCTGTCATCACTGTCTGAAATTACAACACAAGACTAAAGTAGTGCTCTCCTTTGGCACAACCTCAACACGCTTTGAAGTATCAAAGGCGTGCTGAATGACTCGCCTGCTGAACAGTGAGGCAACATGTGTCATTTAGGCTTTTTTCTTTTTTCAAGATCTGTGCTTATCTATCCAATCATTTTGGATATGGAGTGTGAGAGAACATTAAACAAAACAAACAAATGGAAAAAACTCTCTTTGAATTAAGTCAAAAGTCACAAAAGCATTTGCAACAAGATAAAACGATGATGGTCATGATCAAAAATGGCTAGAAGATTACGATTCCCAAGCCACTTTTTATTTAGAACATGATTTACATATGGAATGACAAAACTATTATATTCTAATTAAATATACATGTAAGTACTTTAATGGTAGACCCCGTGAAGATACGTTTATCAAACCTCAAACCACGGTTGTGTGAAATAAAGAGATCTTTACAGAATTGCTGCCTGCACTCAGATAGACTCTGTCAAGCAAACTGTTTTGCACAGAGAGATAATGTTCGGAAGCCACAAATAAAACCTAACCAAACTCAAACTCGGGGCACATCACAGGGAGGGTGGTGCCCTACGGTAGACGTGGAAAGTCCCCAATTATGTGATAATTCTAGTAAGCGGTTTGGGACATATTTATATTCCTTGCTCAGAGAACTTTTGCTTTTACGACATTTCACCACAAACACTTTCCATCAACCCAAGGCAAACGTCAGCCTCCATCATTCAGTCAATCATTCATTCACTCAATCACATGAAATAAGCCATGATTAATGTGGGACTTGGAAGGAAGTCTTTGGGCTCTGAACTTTTGCTTTAAACGAGATAAGTTAATTAACCTCTCTGGTGGTTTGTGTATATGCGAGAGGGGGTTCAACATTAATGATAATGAGAATAAATCCACACTGTGCAGATTTACTCTTTATGCTTTAAACAATTAGGGGGTTACAGTAAGGCATCAAACCATCTCAGGCTATCCACATGACTGTCAGCTTTATAAGTTTCCATTTTCCATTTCAGTGTTATTCTCAATGGAACGAAACCCCTGCATGCCGCACAAGTCAGGTATCACAGAAAACTAACTTCAGTGTACTGCATGGTGGGCATTAGCGCAGCTCTTCCCACACATCCACCCACCAAGAGCACAAGGCCTGGTGCTTTAGGAGCTATAATTTTAATCGTTGGCCCCATGTATGAAATCAGCAGGTGACGGAGAGGAGAACGAGACAAGCTCGTCTCAGGAGGTACAGGAGACTCTCAAGCACAGCAGGGTCGGCACAGCTCCGTGTGTTAATCTCTCCTGGGCTACAATTTATGGCCATTATGGCAGTCTATTTTCAGCCCCTGTGATGGATTCTGCTCAATTATTGGCCATTATGGGGACGAGATGGCTTCGCAAGTGTGTTGTAGATTGCTAGGCACCACTGCGACATTCAAGTGAAATCCACTTGGCACACAGAGAAAGTCCTTACAGACTATGAGAGCGAGTGCAAAGCATCCAGACTTATTATTATATGTCGTATAAGTGGATGAGGTGTGATGATGGGCAAGAAGTACCACGTGACCAAAGAGACAAATAGTAAAAGCGTCACTTGCAACGTTATTAATCCACAAGCCATCACCAAAATTACGTCACTGTAGTTTGTGGGCAGCATGAATACAGAGATGTTCCTCCAGCGCAGGTTGGGTCCAGAATTTATCCTCTGCAGTCTGAGCTCAGCCAGGCTAACTGACAAGGAACATTTCCAACAAGCCATACACAGAGCCAGCCAAGACCTGTAGTACTGTGGGAGGACCCTTCAGACAGGTTAATCAAACCGCCTGATCGATTACTCCCAGCCGCCAGGAGATTTATGGGAAATCTTTTGTGAGGTCCAAAGCATGAGGTAATGTAGCACTTAGCAAATGAAATAAAAAGACGCAAAAGCACACAGTGATTTGTATTTCATTTTCAGTGGACATGTTCAAACTATTTCGCCTTCCGTCTTTACAGACAAAGAATATTTTCTTCCTTTTTTTCACAGATTTACTTAGTCAGCAATGACACAAAAACAACACAATAGCAATAACCTTTATATTAGCCCCCATCTCAACTGGCTTATGATGTATGTTGTATTATACAAGACTGGCATTATATCAAGTTACTGTTAGAAGGAAGCACAGAAACCATTGGAATAATTCATAATTTCCAGCATTGAAATTATTACCATAAGCTGCATTATTCACTATGAGACAGTATTACAAGGCCCTCTCCTTATGAGTACCGACTTCAATGTAAACTGGAGCTTAATCTTAATCATATCTTTATTAGGAAATGCTGTCAGTTTAAACTGTCAGCTATAGGCCAAGTAAAAATCCTCTTCTTAAAAATGAATTCATTCATCTATTCATTTATTCATTCTAGTCACTAAGTCATACAATCAGCTGCTCTGAACAGGCTTTTGTGCTGTGTGTCCGTTCTGAAAGCCATCAGGCTAATAGCCAACCTCACCTGACTTGATCGGAAGCTGCAGATTCTGTTGTTCAAAGAGAAGCAATGCTAAAGGATTAGCAATCCTTTGGGAAATAAAACATTGATGTTTTAAATTATTCAGTAATGCATATTCCACTATTCATTGCAAACTTTTAAACAAACTCTCTCCTTAATGATCTTTTCCACTTTCACGTGAACATGTTGTTGCTCAGAGCATGCCTGTCCCTTCTCTTTGAGCAGAGATAAATCGATGGATTACTTCTCCCTTTTAAGCTGTCTGTGCCTTGCAAAGTTTGCACAGAAGTTCAGCAAAGGTTTCCTATTCAACACATCACAGCAACAGACCCCACAGCCCTCGTTTCTTAGGTCATTAACACATTGCACGGCAAGGTGAGTTCCCTCTTTTTTCAGAGCAGGTAAAAAGGTTCACAGAGAAGAAAGTTAAATAGAAAGCTCTTTAAACTGGTATTTATAGAGACGAAGAAAACAAACAGAGTCCCTGTTGAAAATGAAAGCACGTACTAAGATCCATTTCGATGACAGTTGGAAGAAAGCAGCTTTTATGGAGAGACTTGACTGTGCTTCTTTTTGAAAACTGATTATTTACTTAAAAACACAAATGATGGGCCTCAAGTCATGGGGATTGAGGAAGACAGGTTTTGATTGAACACTCAGAGGATAAATTCCTCATAAATAAATGGGCATTAAAGGCCATATAGGCTGTGCTTTTCTTGTGTTAATCTCAAGCATGCATGGGTCTATAGGAAAAAAGCATGATGGTTTGCAATGTTCTTTTTGAAGCCACCCAATTCCATTGATGTGATGGGAAACCCAGTAAACATAGCCAGTTGTTCTCACCTTTTGTCTGAACCAGATCATGCAATTTATTGGGCATTCAGAATAATAAAACAGACATGATAAATAGAATGATAAAATCATTATATTTTGATCACATGGTGAAATGTCTTGTATGTGTGTTTTTCGCTAAAGTTGTTTTTTAACATCTCAGAATGAAGTCTTTGAGACACCTGAGCTCATGGTTCAGGTATGAGCAAAGGAGCGTTGAGGAATTCAGCAGTTGAAGAAAGCTTGAAGATGAGATCCTCCAGCTCAGTGTAGTGGTACACGCATTTAAGCGCTAATTAGCCTTATTCTTTTAAAACTGTAACCGTGTCTGTCTCTCTGAAAGGGCAAACCCTTAAAAAGTTAAGAAATGTGCAAGCCTTATCATAATGTGAGTTATTTTTTGGAATAATAAATAAGGACAAAAGAATTGTAACATAAGTTAATCCAATATTCTTAAAAATAAAGTTTCTTTAATGGCATGGTTCCATGAAGAACCTTTACCGTCAACGAAACTGTTACATTGCTCATGAAGTACCTTAACCTTCCTAGGATTATTAAAAATAAAAAATTCACTCTGAGAAAATAATTTAATTTAAAAAGCTCTTTGAAAACCCTCCTTCTGAAACATTTATTTTTAAGAGTGAAAACATTGCATTTTATACATTGTAGGCCTATACATTGCAGATCATTTTCCCTCCCAGAGCAATTAAGTGCAAAGTGCAAACTCTACCCCTCAGCTGATTTAAAAATTAAGATTTTCCCAATGAAGTATGCGAATGTTGAAATGAAACCATTTTAAAATATTTTTAGAATAATTCTTTTGGACAAGATTAGAAAAAGATAGTGTTTAATGTTCTGTTTTCATCACTTGTTCAACAAATGTAACTCTTGCTTAGACTGAGGAAGATTGCTTTTGGCGCTGGGGTGTGCAGTACACTTGACATGATTGTTTCTTGATTTAGCCTATTTAGCAAAGTAATATTTTATTGATACATATTGAAAATAAACATACATTTTCAGACCCCATAGTAAATGTTTTAAAAAGGTATTTTGGAATTTAAAATAAAATTTGAAAAGTATTTCCGCTATTCAATTCATCACTCGTAATCAGATATATTGCCAATCAGAAGAACTAGTGGAGTTCGTGGGAACGTCAAACCGAGTGAATGGAACTTCGTTGCGTAGCGACCAAGTAAACAGTGTTTCTGTGGACAGCAATGTCGCGGGTGAGGTGCTTTTCTTTGCTTTACTCTTTTTGAGGATCATCTCTGCGTTGTTAAGCTAGTTTGAGAGGGTGACTTGTAAGGTTATCAAAATGCGCCCCTGCTTATTTTGCGCCTTATACTTTAAGAGAACGTTTGTCTTGTTTTCCCGCTAGTCTCCGTGCTCTTTCTAGCTGTTATGGTTACTGTTCTGATTCCGACAGGGTCAGGTGCAAAGTTAGGTTACCACGGTAAACAGTTGTCCGCCATATCAACCACACATTCAAGAGTTCTCGTAAGCATAGATATATATGCTGTTAGTAGGCTAATCTCTGTGTTCATATCTCTGAGACACAGGTGTAAGATAAATTGACGCTGTAAAATAAACTGCTTAAAAGTGAGTTAAAATGCTACAATCGTGACAGTTTTATGAGGCTGGTGACTAAAAATCTTTTCTGCTTTACGAATTCAGTCCTGCTCATTTAATCCTATAATCATTATCATCATCATCATAACAATATAATCTACCATTGTTATGGTGCTCATAAATCACTGGCATATGACGCAACGTTCAATTTAACAACATGCAATCTTCTCATAAAAAAGGAACTTGCTGTAATGCGCACAGCCTCAAATTCCCAGACTCTCCATATTAATGTGACAGACTTCAGCGCAGCTCTTGAGCACAGTTTTAAATGTAAAGATTTGTTTGAACTGGACTGAAAAAGAAAATGTATTCCGGATAAAAATGTAATACGGATAAAACAAGACAAAAAACCAGCTAGATCTGTATTACCTTAGCATTGCCATTCATCTCATTGGGTGATGATCGACTGTATGTGACCTGAAGGCTGCCATCTTTGCTCATGAGTGCTCGGTTTCAAGAATGCTTGTCATGGCTGAGTACTCATCAAATGCAGGACACATAGAATAAATATCAGTCCATTTCACACTTTTAAGAACCCTTGAGAATATAGTCACTGATAAAAAACAAAACAAATACAGAATCTACTCTAATTATGAAGTAGATTCCTTGACAAAAAGGCTATTTAGTCAGATTACACAGTTATATTGGGATAGCCATCAATATAGAAGCCCGTGTCTTGCCCTCATGCAGCAGTAGAGCGGTAGTCTAAATTGGTGTATTAAATGTTCCTTAGGGATTCGGCTGTAAAGCAGAGCGCGGGAGGCTGACTCTAGCAGCTGTAGCACTACAGGACCATATCACACGAAGCGTTCTTGTTCGAAGCATTCCCTCTAACCTCCCTGTATCAGATGCTTCCCGTGGAGCTGTGCATGTTAGTAAGAGACACAGAAGTCACAACACAAGGCAGAGCGTCATATGTCCTGAACAGACACAAGGACAACAGGAGAGAGAGTATGTGCTGGATCGTGGACCTCCACCTCTGACTCTTGGTACGCTGCGATTATTGTGTTTGGTGTTTAGTTTTTTGCTGAAAACCCACATTGGCTAATGTTCAGTTGTTGCTGATGATGCAGCCCAAAGGATGGGTCTGGTGGCAGCTCCTTCAAGAAGACTAACAGCAGAGGAGTGGGCAGAGGTCAAAACCAGGTCCATCCAGGAGGGAGACTCAACCCAGCCCTGCGTGATATGCAGGGAGGAGTTTCGTCTGCAACCACAGGTAACTGTATTCAGAGGCATCGTGCACACTTATGTACCCTCTCAGTTTTGAGCTACGCGAATTTGGAATGCATTTCAAAAAAATTTGAGAGTTAAGTGCAGTGATTATTGTTGGTACGAAATTAACATTTTCCAAAAGTTGGCAACTTTTGGTGAATTTCCCTTTTTTGGAGCCAAAGGAAGAGGGGCCGGGTGTGAGTTTTCAGGGAAATGCCAAAATTATACAAAATATAATCTGTCAGCATAATATAAGGAAAGAGTTTTAGCATTTGAAGAGATATCATTTATATGTTTTATATTTCCATTTAAATATCAGCCGTTGTGAAATTTGTTATTGCTGACTTGCAGAACTAGAGTGCACTGTGGACTATAGAAAACCACTTTTTCACAAAATGTGTTTTTTTTTTTAAAGCAAAGATAATGTGCAGCTTCTGTTAACTACAAAATACATGAGCTGCTGCAGGATTTATAGCATCTGTATATTTTATATTTTGATATTTACTATGAATTTCTTTTGTGTTTGAAGAACATTGCACTTCATTAACTTTCATGGTAAAAAAAAACAAAACAAAACACATTTATCTTTGTGTTCTGCAGAATTGAGAAAGTCATAAAGATTATAATGAAATGAACATGATGAACTGTGACAGAATTTGTAGTTTTGGATACAATAAATGAAAATTCTGTCATGAATTACTCACCCTCATGTTGTTCCAAAAAAATCCTTTGTTTATCTGTGGAAAACATATTTTTGATGAAATCTGAGAGCTCTCCGATGTTGTATCAGTCCACAGATGCCCTTGCGTTTTCCCAGATGTACACAAACACCCTTTTTTTAGTGTTCTGTTGCTCTACAAATTTACCATAATGCCTTGTAATTCAGCTGTATCGTGAATGGTGTAGGTCGGTGTGAAAGGTCAACCAGCCATTTTTACAGCTTCCCAATCCCTTTTTAAGATGCCAGTCTCCTCAAGAATGCTGGGAAAAAATCCAGCTGTTCAGAGCAACAGGCAAGCTGTGCCTTAGTCACCTGATGTAAATATTAGTGTAACACATATAACGGTTTTATTATTATTTTATATGTGCCAAAAAAAAAAAGATGTAAAACATTGTGGTTAAACAGCAATGTTCATTGATATATTCTATTCATATATATTGTAATGTGTTAAACATTTTATATATTATTAGTTTGAGATATGATTCTCAAAATTATTATTATTGGCATAAACTAATTTTTTTGTAGAGATGAAGATTAATAAGGTGCATGCAGGTACATCAGCTTCTGCGTTAACAAAATAATTTTAAAGTCTAAAATATTAATACAAATTGATTTGAGACATATTAATATAATATAAATATATAAAACAAAGTTTGGAACAATTGTTAACAAGCTGCGTCTGCTCACCTGCTCCTGTGTTTGTTAATTTGATAGATGTAAGAAATCTGTGCATGAATACAGTGTAATGGAGACTGAAGCTGGTGGCAGTAGACAGACAGTGTGTATAAAGTTACTCTCAGCTGCTGCTTCTGGTGACTACTGAATATCACATCTTTTTGTACATAAACACATTGACAATATTGATTGATTCATTATCATGCTATTTTCAAGTAACATGCAGGAACTCACACATGCTACATTTGCTCAACTAAATGTATATAATAAGCTAATTAAAGGCAACTTATTAATAGTGTTTTTTGTGGTCTTTGGTTAGGTTCTACTCTCCTGTTCTCATGTATTTCACAAAGTAAGTCTTCACAGACTCTTCCATTATCAATTGGCATGGAGGCTTTGATACCTTATGAATATCACTCAGAGTTTGTGATTTAATCCCTTTGTGCCACTAATTTCAGGTGTGTCTGAAGTCTTTTGAGAAGTTCTCAGGCAGGAAGAGCTGTCCGATGTGCAGGAAGGAGCAGTATGAGACACGGGTGATTTACGATGGTGCTCGTCTCTATCGGGAAAAGTGCGCTGTCAGGTAAAGATGTAAAGTTCATGCAAATAGACAATCTACGTCCATCTAAACTGCTCCCATTCCCAATCGTGTAATTGTTTTCTTGTGTTTGGTTTTTACAAATCTCAGAATACAGGCTTGCTGGCGTGGCTACCTTGTTCGCAAATGGTACAACAACACAAAGAAGTATGTGCCGCCGAAAGACCAAAATTTAAGACGAATATTCTTTGAAAAAAAGGTAAATTTAAACACTGGTCTCTTCAATACAATAGCATTAATTAGATTATTGCATTCTTGGAATATTTAGAATATTCAGCAAATGTAAGAGAGTAAAGCCCCTAATGAAAAAGAATTAATTTTGCACAAGATTTGCGAGTTTAGAATTGAAGGTTTAAAAAGCCTCCATAGCAGTTTTCATGCACTCTTTGACCCTTCAGAGTGCAAGGATACTGATAGCAGGTGAAAGTGGTTAGAAGCTGTTGGTCAGGGACCTCGCTGACACAGACGTCTATCCCTGCAGCCCCCTCATCATCCCACACAGAAGTCCCCATGCATTAGCCCAGGCAAAGCAAAGGTTGCCATCTAGTGAGGCAGCAACTGTCAAGCCTTGGTTACGGTTCTGGAACTGACAGCAGTATTCCCGACTCCAAGCCATATTCTCAACCTGCTTTGAAAAGCTTATTTAAAGCATACAAATGTATGCATGTACCCGTGTGACAGTGTTGTATACTGTTAAACGTTGACAAATATAATTTTCATTTTCATTGTCTGCTACTAGGGAGTATGGTTCTGTTGTGATTGCTGTACAATTACTAGCCAAGAGTTCTTTTACAAGGCAAGTTAGTTTATAGTGACAGTAATGAAAAGGGAAATGTTATCCAAATATGTCTTATCTAAATATTTTAATGGAAAGATAAAAACATAAAAAAATATTTCTTTTCTTTTTTTCAAGCATTCTGTGTATTATTATGGTTTTATCTGTTCTTTTTTTTAATCAATTTAAAGTAGGCTTTATTTTTAATAGTACATTATTGTTATGGCTCAAGTCTTTGGGCTGCATTTTCTGAAAGGTGTTATACATATAATGTTCATTATTAACATAAAAGCAACTTACAGTGCAATCAAAAAAATTTCCCCTAGAGATTTAGATCCATAATATTGGTATACCTAGTGTCGTGATATGACATTGGCATGATATTACATGGATCATTTGGCTTATAACGTGTAATTTTGTGGTATTTGCAAGTGTTTCTCAAGAACTTTGGCACACCAGGAAACAGTTAACCAGCTAAACAAAATGGAACAAAGAGAGAAAGAATGCAGTATGCTTATCGCTTTGCTCTTAGATAGGTTTTCAATCAACTAGTCGCTTGTTTTTTTTCCTCAGGTACCTCACTAAGTCAACATATTAGAAAGTTAAATTGGTGACATTAAGATTGATTGTACCTGCCCTCTCTTTTCCCTGAATGCGAGGAGGCAGAGTTCACACTGTCAAGTGTTGTTTGTCCTTCTTTAGGAAGGTCTACGTTTGAACTCTGTGGACCTCTTAACGTCTGTTTAATTACTGATCAAATACAGCTATAAAGAAACCACTGATGTCATCCGCTGCAATAGCCGCCACAGGATGTATGTGCGTACCTGTGCATGCTTAATCTTGCAGGTCAATTTCTGGGATCGTCCAGAAAGTTTCCTTCATACATCCATTCACATTGCTATTGATCTGGCTGTTAGCAGCTTTTCATTGTCAGCGTGAGACTCAGAATTGATCTGTGTTATGATGGAACATCAGTTTGCCTTGTCATGTCTGACCGAAACCCGTTTTCATGTCATTCGTTTCCTTAATCAGTTTCAGGAGATGAACGACAGCTTGGTGCAGTCATGCAGCACAGACGTGGAAGCCTTCCTGATCGATATTGATCGCTCCGTGGCCTTGAGCCACGACGTCCTGCGCCGCTTCGACGACAAGTACACGAGTGTTTCTGAAATGGAGGATAAGGACTGGCTGGAAGCTCAAGAGAAGGTTAGCGATAATAGGAGCCCCTGCTCCTTCACCTACACATGCAGACGGAGACCATTTTTATAAAAGAGCAGCTCATCAATGCCTCTAATCCCTCTCTGCAGTCGCTCCTCGGTCCTGCCCTTCGCCCAACGTGCCGCCACCTGTCCCAGAGTGCTCAAGCCTTGCTGGCGGCACAGATGTTCCCGATTCAACAGTATCAAACCCTCCAAGAGATGATTGTTTACCTTGCTAATGAATGAGTGGAAATAATCCACCGTGTTTACTAAAAAACACAAGCTGCGCGGATAATGCACACCTAGCCTTTCATTACATGCGAGTTGAAGACAAGATTTGGCATTTCAGCAGGCCTCATTGTTTTTGTGTTGAGGCAGCCAATGGCAGTGATCCACTAAAAAAAGGAAACGCTCATTTTTTATCTTCTGGATGAGAGGTCGGGCAGATAACTCGAGACTCTAAAAACCTAGAGTTAGCAGAGTTCAAGTCAGAACCAACCCGTTCCCACCCAGACAAACAGAACGAACAATTATGAAATGTTCTCGTGCGAAGCCATTGGCCTTTGCTGAATAAAGGAAGCTTGACAGTCAGTTAATGATTATGGCTGCACACCTACCTTCTGTTAGACTCAACTGAACTACAACTGTGATACGAGCTGCACACGGCAGTCATAAATCGGCTAATCATTTTCCCCTGATAATAGAGCAGGAAAACTTTCACGGAACAACATGATAACATTTTAAAAAACAAGATTTTTGCAAAATAAAAAATATAAATTTTTTGGAAATAAATAATTCATATTTATATTTATTTCTGTAATGGCATAGCTATTATTATATATAGCTATTATATAAACAGCTATTTTTTTAGGCTTAAATTTTTGTCTCAAGAAATTATTCTAATATGCTGATTGGTTACATTTTTTCGTATTCATTTATTTGGCAAGATTAAATTGATCAAAAGTGAAGACATGCATAATGCTACATGCTGTTCTATTTATCTTGTACTTTCTATTTATCGAAGAATCCTGAAAAAAAATGAAGTTTCCAACATTGATAATGATAAGAACCAGAATTAACTGATAATAGAGCAGCAAACCCCAGTTAACCAGAGGAAATCTAGCATGAATTATCAGCAAGCCCGGCAGTCAGTTAACGTTCAATCTCAAACAACAGAATTAATGGTAGTAATCATTTTGAATTTTCAGTGAGGAATGAGAAATGTAAATGGTCGTCTAATCAACAGATGCAGAGCAGCAATTTGATTGAGTGGCACCACTGATTGCTGGTGTCAGTGTGGTGTCTTGCCAGCATTAATCATTGTGCATTTTGAATGGTTACAGTCTCTTAAAAGTCAAGAATTGTCCCTTGCAGCACATGTAGCGTTTGATCGTAACAGGCAATGGGAACAAGTTTCAAATGCATACTGTATGATATATATTATGTAGTTGACACTTTAGCACCTCATTGAAAGCAACTGGATGGGCACAGAGCATTGTGTAATTCTCACTAGTGATATTACTGTTTTCCATACACATGTTTACTGCTGCCCATCTCTAGTAATGAAATGACTCCAATTACACATAATTCTTTTTCTTGCTTCTACCAGGCTGTCCAGCGTGGCGTTCAGGACTGCCCCATTTGCCTGAACCGCTTGGGATCACACAATGGCTCATCTAAGGAAAACAGGAACGTCTTATTATTATCATGTTCCCATCTCTTCCATGAACCCTGTCTGCAAGCCTTTGAGCTTTTCTGCCACGAGGTGACACCCACATGTCCTCTCTGCCGGTCACACTATGCTAAAATGGTTCTTTCAAATTAGAGATCAGTGTATTTAATTGATTGTCTTGATATTTTAGTTTGTACAATGAGACGAATGAAACTTCTCCCACATTTTGATTCTACATCATCAAACAGTACGATAAAAACTGTCAAAAGTCAAACTTTATTGTAAACTGAAGTGAAATACAAAGTAAACTAAAGACAATCTGAACATTTTGCTTCACGAAACATATGCAATTAAACTCTACAAATACGAAAACATTCTGAAAATACATTCACACATGTAAAAGTAGCAACAGGCGAAAATGGAAACAGAATGAAGCTTTTACTTGGGATCAGAAGGTAAGAATTCAAATGAGACCAGAAGACATTTAGCCTACGATGAACAAACAAGTGATTTTTGTGTGTACACTTTCTAGTGAACCACTATCAACAGACTAATAAACTCAAATACCACAGCATCTTTAATGTACTACATTTTTAGTAACTCTTGTACCCACGTTGTACAGACAGGCAGATTATAGAATATGGAATGAATCGGCTTCTTTTTCTTTCACAGTTATTTCTAGTATATCACTGCAAATGGCTCCATTTTGTGAAACCCAACAAACTAACTAACACACAAGTCTTTGTCCTGCATAAAGCAACAGCAACATTCCTCAAAAAACAATAAATTAAAGCCAAAGAGTAGAATTTAGTATTATATAATTAATAATAATAAAAGATGCTCTGGTATTACAAAATTTGTGCAGACATTCAAATTCAATACACATACACACAAAAAGAAAAAAAACAAAAACATTACAAAGCTTATTTCAATGACACAGTTATTGACATAATACACTTATTCCCCAGATGTTTTCTTACAAAATGTTCTTTGTGCAAATCAACAGGAAGATATTTTACATGTAACTTCTTTTTAAATCCGTGACAATAAAAACCACAAAACAATGTATCAAACTGAACCCACTGAGGTGTCAATATTTTTAAATGACCTTTTCACAGGCTTTGAATTCAGCGTCCCTCATGTGAATCCTACTCCTCTGCAGACACAAAATTCAATCTGTTTCTTAAAATGATTTCAGCACACATTTTTAATATTCAATATCAGTGCCCTGATAGTTTTTTTTGACTTTGGCCAGTTCGAGTTAAAAGATACGCCCTGTCGTTTTGGTATGCCATATTATTGACAATCACAAGAGGGATTCACAGTGAATGAGTCAATAAAAAGGTACACAAACTAACAATCTGTCTCACTCATTTGCACGTCTCACACATGCACAACGTGTCTCCTCAATACTGGACAACAGGAGACAAAAACCAAAAAAGCCTAGAAAGCCTGTTTAAGGCATCAGAGGTGATTTTTTTTGTTTGTTTGTTTTTGTACAATAATGCTGGAGGACTAATTGTCTGGCCTTTTCCACAAATAGCATAGTATGAATGAGGCTCAAAGGCCGTTTCATATCTACATTCTACAAAAATAAAAAGAAATATACTGTATATACACGTAAATACATAATTTACATTATTATGAGACTTGCCATAGTTAGAGAGACGAAAACTAAAGACTGAACACAAGTTTTCTGTTTGTTCAGCTTTACATAAAACTTTAGAAGAAATGTCAGGAATGGCCATAACAGACTTCTACATATTCTTTTAGTCTACTGGTTTTGGGAATGTTTGGAAACTATACTGAACATATACATTAAAACTGAAATCAGTAACAATTACACACAAAAAAATGCTTCTATGACACTGCATCTCATAGCTGCAAAAGAGACCCTTCGATGAGTCGTGCTGCGTTTTACATGCGTCATGACAACCGACTCCGCTCGGACTTCACATTCATTTCACTGCACAATAAGCTTTAACAGATGTGAATCAGACTGATGTGGCTCCTACATAATGTAGGAGTTTAGGCTCTTTTTGTTAGACTGAACAGACTAAGCTGGCCTAAAATCTAGCATGCGAGTAAGTGGAAAAAAACAACCAAACAAACATACAAAATATCTGTTCATGGACAAATCTGCCATTTGCAAAAAGCAAAGCAGCTGCAGAGGTACAGACTAGATGTCCGAAGGCTGTTTTGCTAGTGATGTCGAAATAAGGCAAATATATAGATCCTTACAAGCTCTGCAGCACTAACCATGTTCAAAAGATGTATGTTATTGGTTAAATGCTCTCAGTTTGCGTAGTACATGTAGCATAGTATAGTATCAAATGTTGTGAAGGAAGTAGCAGCAGATTTAAGTACAGGAACAGGAAGCATATCCCAAGATTGTGCCTCACTTTCTTCAAAATATTTGGTGCATTTTATTACCATGACAACAGAGTAGCATTTCTCTGTCATCTTTTAAATTTTGTGGTCTCCCTTATTGAAGACTACAATACACTACGCTCCATTAAACGTGTTAAATCATTGCAGTGATGTAGCCAAGAGTGACTGGCAGCTCGCAACATTCCAAAACACAACCAGTTCAAGTAAATATAACATATTAAGCTGGTTGTTGGAAGTGACTCGAACCCATAACGTTCATCTCTGAACCTTGCCTACCAATGAAACAACAAGAGCAGTTGCAGTGCAAGAAGAAATTTGGCAGGTAGGCTCCTCCGCTCTTTGTAATATTTCAGTACTACCCAGTATATGCCAATATAGCGAGTAAGGCACATGTTTGGGGAGTTTCCTCGTCAATTCCCTTTACTTAATTCTGTCACATCCAACAAACCTGAATTGTCACAGTAAAGCATGAGGAAACTAAAATCACAATGCTTCCTCGTTTATAACTGATCAACTTATAAATGATGATCTTCATTTTAACAAAGTGAATGTAAACATATGCCATGGCAGACAAAGAATAACCAGTTTTCAGATTACAAAACTTACTTTACACATCAAAATTCAAGCAATACATTTGACAGCTATAGACCAATGCTGACAATTTGTCAGTTGTATTTGTTTTTGTGACGGGCCAATATGTCTTTTTGTGGATTTTTTTTTTTTTTTTTACTGATTTTGTTTTGTGCCCCATTTGCATAAGAACCAGTTAATCTGGCATTAAAGCATCTATAAATTAAGTTAAATCAAGTGTGTGTGTGTATATATATATATATATATATGCACACACACACACACACACACGCGTTCAGTTAGACTGCAATGATTTGACCGCAGTGTTACATTTGACAGAATATAGTTTCTAATATTAGTCCTAATATCATGTGTAATAAAGGTGCCTCTCTTGGCATTATCAAAAATGTTTATAATGTTATTTGTGTGCTGTTTTTATGGGAACTAAACCAATAAAACCAGTTTACTAAATACTGTCTACAAGGGCACAAAATGTCATCAAATAATAATTACGGAGGAAAATAATATGCCCTAATTGAGAATAATGCATGCTTCATTACACATGACATTATCAGCTTGGCAAACAGCTTAATATTTCCCCTAATCAAACTAGAGAAAAATTATAGATAATAATAATAATCCCTCATTGAAGGGTGCAGTCAGGAGGCCTAGTACTGTAGGTGTGCAGGTCAGCAAGAAAATAACATTTTCTCACATCAGAGAATTGAAATAAAAGCATTTACAAGCTGAACAACAAACACTGCTAACCCTAAAGAAGACTTTGTGAATCTCAGCCTGGTCAGAGCAGGAAGCATTTTGAAGTGAGGTTCAGTGGTACTGTATGTACACTGCTGTATTGTAGGCTGACTGCTCAAAGTCTAAACACCTCTAATTCAACTTTTTATTTTGTTTTTTAATGCTCTCACTAAATAGCACTGTACTGTTAAAATGAAAAAGCTTACTGCTTACACATACATGAGTTTGTGTGAGAATGGCTCGGTTTTGTTCTCACAGAGTTTTCTGATGCCCGTTGACAGCATGTTTCCCTGACTCTGCATCTGCCGTACTGTTGGACAGATTTAATTTATCCAGACCTGAAACCAAGAAGACAAGTACTATGTAAGAACATATAGAACATATATATAACATGTGGACTCTTATAGACAGATAATACAGCATTTCAAGACTAAAACTACAGTATGCATTAAATGTACTGTTTATGGTCTGCCATGAATAGGCAGACACAAAGGCATGAGTCTAAAGGGGGTCGCACACCGGACGAGAAGCGCAGCGCCGCGTCTAGGACAGCTCGAAGTATCGCACACCAGACGCACACATTCTACAATATGATTTGTTTGCTCTACTAAAACATGCAACATATTTTTTCTATATGTTTACATTTTATTCAAG
>JAUCNO010000873.1:1199083-1227477 GCA_032353835.1 Enteromius viviparus | reverse complement strand
TATTATTATCATACTACTTTGCATGATGTATTCTGATAAAAAAATCGTGATTAAAAATCGAGATTGTTCGATATGGGAAAAAAAAATCGTGATCACTTTTTTTGCCATATCGCCCAGTCCTAACAACAAGCCTAATACGTGTCACTTTAATTATTTTTTTTTTTTGTTACTGTTCACAGCCCTACACTGTGGCTTCATTTGTTTCCTTTTAAAAAGGTTTAATGGACTATGCTGAGATTTTTCTGTATAGTCATCCATCTAGGAATTGCATGTGCTATTGAGGTGCTTTAATCTATTATGCATGTCTCTGTTAAATTACTGCTTTTGATTATGGCTATGACCTGATTTTCATTAGGCTACAGCTAGGATACACCATTTTAAAGATTATATTATCCACATACTCTTTCATGAATCCTTAATGAATGCTTAAACACACTTTAATCAGTAGTTGTGGATCATTGCTCCGTTACTGCTAACGGGTTTTGTACATTATTATGTGTGAATGCCTCTTTAACGCTGCAGTGTTTAAAGTTCAGCATCACGCTCAAAACAACATCCAGACACAATTTTTGTCTTGTTTTCTGATGATGCTTGTAAAACTCTTTAACACTAGCTTTGCGACAATACATTTTCTTCAGACTAAAACTACACGTAAAGAACCAAAGCATACACACTACCTTATAATAAGAGAGCTAAAAGGAAATGAGAGCCTTATCTGTGATATTTTATATTACCTTGAAATACCATTGGCTTTGTCAGATGATAGCTCGAAGCCATTGCACAAATGTACACCCCCTGAAGTAAATAGAAAATGAAATGCATTCAGAATATGAAATTTTTTTATATACAGCCATTTCTGACTGTCTGCTAGAGGGGCTGTCCAACCACACACAAATGTAAAACTGATAATCCCAAATTCACACTGTAATAATGTTTTTAAAGCTGTAAATAATAAAAACATTAGCGTATGTTTTACAACAAAATGCTATTTCAGTTTTCTAATTCAAATTTTCACATTTAAGTCAATGTTCTTTTCAACATTTCTTTGTATTTTTAAATCTACTGTATATCTTTTTACAATTCATATTTCTCAGTGGAAATGTTCATTTCTTTCTGAACACAGTAATCATTCCTGGTAATACAATTTTTCAATTCCTTTGTTTTCAAAAACAAGTCTTTAGATTTAAAAAAAGATGCATGTGACGCTGAATAAGCTTTACATAATTCTTGAATTAGCATAAAATGTTGATAATAATAAAAAAAGTTCTGATCTTTCTGGTAAGTGTACATTCTATTGTTTTTATAAATAGATAGTTAAAGATTTTACAAGCTAATCCTAACCCACACCTTTCCCCCCGACCCCTCACAGAAAGCATTCTGCATTTAAAAAAACAAACAACAAAACATTGAGAACAGTGTTTAAATTTTTTTTTACTTAAGTTTTACAAATGAGGACATCCCCAAAGGTATGTTTTTGGAGATTCTGTCAGGTTTAGCTCACTTTTGGGTAAAAATCTTCCCCAAAACACTCACAAAAAACTAAATATTTTACCTTTTGAACTACATGTCATTTAAAGTTTATTCGAGTCTCCTCCTAAAAATTCCTCATCTAAAATTTGTATAATTTGTAAATTGTGACATTTACAATAGGTCATAATCAACTGATAATGTGCATTTTCCTTTCAGAAAATGTGTTTTGGCAAAATGAGCAATGTGCATTTTCAGATGGTGTTTAAATTTGCAGAGTTTTGACACTTGGTTTCGACCAATGATCCTGCCACAGCCTCCACTAAAACCTCAAGTGCATTATTTAAAGCAGCAAACACTCATTATACACAGTTACAATTGACAGATACCTGCCACAAAAACAATACAGCAAATAAGAGCTACAGAAACACCAATCACAACAGTTGCTGCTGATGTCACACAGTTGACACATGCTCTGAATTCTCCCAAAATTTCATTTCATTTGTTTCCCCCGCCTACCGCCTCTCTCAACCGCAGACTTACAAAGCACACGTTACTGACTGCAAGAGAGGTCAGTCATTAAGGAAAGAGGGTCCATGTGCCATTACACAGAAGAAAGACAAAAAAGAGAAGAAAAAAGACAACATAATGGTCACATAAATTCTCATTAGCATCTTCATTACTACAGCGCAACCAGTGGGAGAAGACATTTCCCTCGGCCTAGTCATTGCCATGACAACATGACTGAAGCACAGCTTGACTACTTTCATACATGCGCTGCCTGTCTATCTATCGACGTGCAGCTGAGTTTTTTGGTAAGCGGGGCTGTTAGTTGCACACATGCAATACAACCTCTATCTATTTTTCCTTCTCTCCTTGTGTCTGAAGTGTAAAAGATGGTCAAGAACGTGAAGCAGGGCCAGGCCAGTTTGATCCATTGCCTCACAATTCCTCCTGACAGGCCAACGCTGAGACCTGACTCTGTGCCAATCACTCTGATTTCAATGCTTAATTACTGCTAATCTAACACCGTGTCACAACTGCTAATGATGCTATGGAGCCTGGGCCTCTCCCTCAGTTCACTCCAGAGGACCTCGACCAGAGCTAACGGTGTCTTAAGTTCACATGAAAGCTGTTCTCTCTTTGCCTCCAGGCAAAAGACAGAGCAAAACTCAAGCTCTGGTGAATGTGTAATGAAGCCCAAGCCCATGCCTGTATGTTAACATGAATTGCTATGAGGAAGCTTCTGGTTGTATTCTTCCTCTGCTTAGTTCTACGACCAGACACAACATTAGAGCCGCCAAAAAGTCAGCAGGTGTTGGTTATGTAGGTTTACAGCACATTAACCATAGCTAAACTGTATTGAAACAAAATTCTTGACAGTTTCAGGAAGATTCACAGAACATCAAGCAAAATATACGTATTTGAGAGCGCGCGCTGAGCAGACACCACAGACAATCAGCAACATATTCGATTAGCGCACATTATCACTTCATTACTTTTAATGATCAGCTCATGTTGAGGCGGTTTAAAAGCCCTGATTATTTTGCAGCGTCTAAAATCTGCATTTGTATTAGAACCTCATTTAAGCTGAATAACCTTGATGAAATAAAAACCTGGAGATGTGAAGAAAACATAGCGTCAATCATATGCAAAAGCATGAATGGAGCAGACATGCATTAAAATTGAATGGTTAAGACGATTATTTCCATATGTTGTGAGAAATCCAGACATAAGACAAAAATAAATGTAATACTGGCATACACTATATTTGACATGTCAATTTTAAAAAGGAATAGAACATGTGTAATAAAACTGCTGAACATGAAAATAAATGAACTTATTTGGTTTAGAAAGAGCTGCACTATTGAAAGCATATGTCCAACAATTTTCATGGTGACTCATTGGAAAAGTTCAGTTTAACTTGAAGAGAAAGATGAAGATGGTTTTGGAACTATTTATAATTAGGTTACTTCTATAAGAAGGTATTTTACAAACACACCAGCTGATGAGTTTAAAGAGAAATAGTGTGCTTGTTACAGAAGATTCTGTTTAGAATAAATGCTGTTCATCTGAACTTTCTACTAAAGAATGCTGAAATAAAATGTATCTTAATTTCATCAAAACTGCACAACTGTTTCTAACACTGATAAGAAGAAATGCTACTTGAGCAGAATATCAGCGTCATTTCTGAAGGATCATGTCAATGGTGTAAAGGCACCAGAAAAATAAGCATTGCAGATTACATTATGTTGTAATTATTTTAAATATTTTTCATAGTATCATTTTGTATTATTAAAATCAACATCATTAAAAACAATTGCAGCCTTAGAGTGAATACAATATTCTTTTTTCCAAAACTTTTTTAAAAAATCTCATCAATCCTAAAATGTTTTAACTGTAGTGTCCCATCAGCTGTTATTAATGAGCACATCCACAAGGAATGAATTCCTGTGTAACTGTTTGTGCATTTAATGATTCATTTATTTTTTGGATGACTAATAATTATTACTCAGGAACTAAGTATTACATTTATGTACAAACATCCAAATCATTGATTTTCAAATATTTCTTCGACCAAAAAAATGTGTTATATATACAGACACTTAGGACTGCTGGCCTACAGGTATTTGAACAGATTCAGACTACAGATTTGTTTTTATGCACAGCTAATTTAAGTAAAACCATGCACTAAAATGCCCAATCCTTCCACCATCTAATATATAACATGCAGCCCAAATATATTTAATCTTAATCACTTCTTTTAAGTTAAAACGAATAATTTACTAAAATCTGAGTTAAATTACGAAATAAGAGCACATACTTTTTGGTATAGCATAGACAGCAATCTGTGAAAATCCCCAACTGCTAACATATTCGCAACACTATGATACAGCTACACAGTTTGAGCTGAAGTCAGTGTATTTTTAATATCCGTGGTATTACAGACAGTCTCTAAAAGTGTTCTGCTGATAGACTCACAAAGCGACGCCTGCCGTGAGAAACAGCAGTCGACCATTCACTGGGTTTCAGACCTGCTCTGGCTCTGACCCCACCAGTTCTTTACCACGTGACATGTCCCACAAAATGGCACTGAGAGGGAGACCCTGCCAGGCTGACATTTAAACCCCAGCATTGTACCCAGCTGTGACCCGGCACCACCCTCCCTCAGTGCCTGAGGGTGCTTGCTCTGTCTCTGTTTCTTTCTCTCACTCTTTTTTCTATATACACACAAATGAAACGACATGCTGAGAGGAAAGCTAGACTAGACTAACATATGGCAATAGTGCACCATTCAAATAACAGTTGACTGTTATAAACTGGTCATTTTACTGTTTTGGATAGAGCTGGTTTATGAGACACAAAATGACACATACCAAGACATTTATCTTTCTGAGATGGATTCTAGTTAATCGATTCACCCTAAATGGTCCTCTTCTCTAACATTTAGATCTGGTTCATTCTAAAAAACGTTCACTGATTTGAGTCCCTGTACCATGCTTTCTAATCAGTTTATGCAGGGCTGGATTAACATTAGAACTAGGGGGGTTGGCTATGGTTGGTTGTGGAGGGAAGGAAAAGTAAGACTACGCTGATTGGCCAATGGGAGCAGCCAAACTTTCCCAGTTGGCCTATCGCCGAAACCCCACCCACTCCACAAATTATTTTGTCAAGCATCTGCGGTATTCCTCTGAAACATTATGAGCACTAAAATGTCTTTGTACTTAGTAGAACAAAAATTATTTGAATCTTTAAATCATCTTAGCTTTACTGAAGCACTTGGGAAACAAACATCTAAAGCCAATGAAACGGCACTACTGTACCTCATTAAAGAACAAGCAAGAGAACAGCTTGACTGGACTGGTGTCTCCTGCACAGTGATGGCGAATCACTTCATACATTTGAATTCTACACACAACACACACACTATTATATGAACATAGAAAAACGCAACATCTGAAACCAAAATAAGTGACTTTGTGACTTAAACTAAACCCCAATGAGAAAATACAAGCATTTCAATCCCCACAACATAACCTCAATACTAATACTAATATTAAATATTTGGTACCATAAGGGCAAAATTTCGCTTTTACTGTATATAGATTGTTTTTGAGATGCTATTTCTTACAAACACTAATGAATCTTTTTCAGTTTGTTCAAGAATTACAGTATATACAGTAGCTTTTTTATTAGAGCAATTAGGCTACAAAAGACAATTTAATTGTTCTGATCATCTAAACCAGTAAAATATTATATTAATAATTATAAGCCATCAATATAATTCAGCAATATATTGTTAAATGCATTTGCAGTATATTTAAAAATATCTAATATTATTTGTTTAATGGCACTAACCCAAGCAAAACATTTCTGGGTAAACACAAAGGCCAGATGGGTTGCATTTTAAGCTGTTTTGCTTTGACATCATATATTTGGTGATTATGAAATTATGCTTTTAATAAGTTGTATCTTGGGATATTTAGAATGCATATTCCTTGTATTGCTGTGTGTCAGATTCGGTGATGGTAATAAGGCGTTTAAATAAACAGTGTTACTAACTGCGTTATCTTATTCAGTAACGAGAAATTAAACAAATTACTGACAGTAAAATGTGGCGTTACAATAATTTATTATAATATTATTAGCATTTTTCAGTCCATCTAAATGTATGCGCAGTGTAGCTGTATTTGACGTACCATAAACTCTGTGAAGACATAAGGTTTCTTTAGAAAGAAAGAGTCTTTCATAACATGGAGACTTGACGCGCTACATGTAAACGATATTCTTTGTTGGGTTTTCTTGTCATAATAATGAATTTCATTTGGAATTCCTCAACTTTTAAGAACTGCCGGTTTCTTTGGTAGTGGGCGGGACTAATGCGCTAATGACAATCTTATTGGCTGTCGCTCACCAATTATTGTCCCTGTTTCTGATTTCAGCAAATCAATTTAAGCGAACGCATACTACGTAATTAATATTCATGAACCCTGCAGCTCATTAATGCTTAGTGCGTTTTATATTGTTATTAGTAGTAGAATTCGTAGTAGTTTTGTTATCCTATAATTCTTTGCCCCGGTTTTTATAGAAACATTAAATGATACTTGAAGTAATTTAAAATTAAATATTGGGAGCATCCAAGTTTGCCATTTATTTATTTTTTTTTAGTAACGCAATATTGTTACTTTCCCTGGTAATTAGTTACTGTAGGCTGCTCAGTTAGTAACTCAGTTACTATTTGTGATAAGTAACTAGTAACTATAATTACTTTTTTAAAGTAATGTGCCCAACACCGGTCAGATTTGAGATTTGTCGCTGCGCAAACACAGAGTTTCAGCTCCCTCCAAAGATATTCAATTGGACTTGCTAGGCCACTCCAGAACCTTGATATGCTTCTTATGGAGCCACTACTTGGTTTTCCTGGCTATGTGCTTTGGGTCATTGTCATATTGGAAGACCCAGCCACGACCCATCTTTAATGCTCTGATTGGGATATTTGCCCAATATGTTAAAATACATAGTCCCCTTCATCCTCTCCTTAATACAGTGCAGTTGTCCTGTCCCCGTGCAGAAATCCCCAGAGCATGATGCTTCCAGACCCATGTTTTACTGTAGGTACGGTATTATTGGGATGATACTCATAATGTTTCTTCCTCCAAACATGGCGAATGGAAAAGTTCTACTTTGGTCTCATCTGACCACAGGACTTTCTTCCATAACTCCTCTGGATCATCCAGATGGTCTCTGGCAAACTGGGGCCGATTCTTCACCATTCTTAGCATTATTGATACCTCATGAGGAGACATCTTCTGTGAGGCCCCAGTCCGAGGAACATTGACAGATATCATTAGCTTCTTCCATTTTCGGACAATTGCTCTAACAGTTGTTCTTTTTTCACCAAGCTGCTTGTCAATTGCCCCGTAGCCCTTTCCAGCTTTGTAAAGATCTACAATTTTGTCTCTTTTGTCTTATGACATCTCTTTGGTTTTGTCCATGTTGCTACTTAGACTTTGGCTGATTGTGGGGTGCACAGGTGTCTTTATGTCGGCTAACGACTTCAAACAGGTGCTACTAATTTAGAATCATGAGCAGAGTGTAGCTGGACTATTCAAAAGCAAAATAACAGGTCTTTGAGGATCAGAAATCTGGCTGATAAGCAAGTGATCAAATACTTATTTGAGTAATTTTAAGTAATTTAAGTAATTCCCAAATAAATACAATGTGATTTCTGGATTTCTCTTTTTAGAGAACAGTGGAAATGCATTAACTTTATCTTTGCATCATAGGTATAAATTACATAAAAAAAGTATATATATATAAATATTACAAAAGTTATTTTTATTTTATGTTTCCTCTGTAAACATGACAGACTTCTCTGAGCAACATAAAAGAAATTCTTTACCAAATTAAAAATTCTGAATGGTAGTGATGATCATAGTTAGATTTTTCTGTTTATAAACAATATATGGCCCCTAAATATACTATAGGCTACTTATGATTCTATCTTGAAGGGCAACAAACTTCTTCAAATTACAATGGTAGCTTGGTATCAAAGTAGCCAATACTGGTTTTGAAAAAGCCAAGCTAAGGTATTTGTGTAGCATGTTTCAAGAAAACAAATGCCAATATTCTGTTTGGATACTTGAGGTGAAAATCAATAGAGAGACAATCTGTTACTGATGTACAGTAACACAAACTAATGGTCTTAGTCTTTCAAGGAATAAAACGAGAGCAGCATGTGGGTGTGATGTCTAATTTGAAGCATTTGTTGTCAGACAAGCTCTAATGGCATGATAGCAAGCAGCATTTACAGTACTTTTAATGTAACTTTAAAATAACACAAAGTAAAAGCTGCAATTGTCATAAAACCACTGGCCTCTCATATGTCACTGTCATATGATGTAAAAAGACTGCAGGTTGGAAGGTCAAAATAGCTGGTTTGAATTCCATCAGCTTAAGGCCGACCTAGCCATTACCTTTTAAAACGGAGAAGGAAAGGGAGGTGTAATGAGGGCTAGATGCAGGTGCCCACACGTTACTCACTATTCCCTTTCAAGACTTATAAATGAAATAAAAAACGCCTCTCACACTGCTTTTGAGAGCTGCTTCAGGGGTTGATTGGTGAGGGGGGTGCCTGCACAGACCGCCATCAAACACTCTTTCCCTGACCAAAAGGTCAGACCATGGTAAAAGGTTGCCAGAGTTGCAAGTCCGCCTCTCTTTCCCTGCTTTCATCCATCCTCTGGAGCCCTTGCTTCCGTGAAAGAGAAGGAGAGAGAATGAGGGAGAGGAGAGAGAGAGAAAGCTGCTGCTCCGATATGACATTTCACACAGGGATCCACCACAGCAACCGCTGGCATTTAAGTTACTTTTCAAGCAGGCAGGTCGGGTTCCTAACAGCATGGCTGTTGTTAGTGGCGGTTGATGTGCCTGCTGAAATCTCTATCACAGGCAGTGCAGATCTCGGCACATTAGGTTGTCTCTAAAACTGCAGCATAAAGTTATAGCATGGAGGATCAGAGACACACGCGCACACACACTTCGTTTGACAGGTTCACACAGTCTGAACATTACACAACACATTAGCACTCCGTCACCTCGTTAACACACAGTCTTTTTGCACAGGAAGTTAGGATGCCCTCCATCTGTTGCGAGTGTAGGTGTTTATGATGTCAGTTAGTGTTGCAAATAATAACAAAGCTGAGCTTTGAAGAACCAAGCAATGTGATCTTTGACCTCTTATTTACAACACTGATAAAAAGCGAAGCATGGCTTTAGTAAAATATTTTTGCTATGTTTTATCAGTTTGATACAACAATAACCTCTTTTTATTAAAAGTTGATCGATGTGTGTTCAAAATAATATAAAGGACCTTGAGCATATTTCATTAAAGAGAAAATCTGAGGTGTTTGTTGGATAAAGATTATCATAAAGGTTTTGTCAACCTGCCACAGCCTCTCAATGTTTAAAATGTACACAACAAGATGTGCATATAAAGCATATGCACAGAAAAGAGAGGACTTTCATCTCTAGACCATTGAAAGGCCCTTGGAAAAAGAAGAAGAAAAGAGATGGAAAGAGAGGAAACAGGGTTAAGCTTTGAAGTTGTGTGCAGCACTCTTGGTATTTCAGGATCAATTTATTATCTGTGATTTCATTTCATTTGTGTTACTCCCTCTTTCCTCTGCATTAGGAGAACAACATCATTTGCTTTGATGTTTGAGGCAGAAATATCATGGCTCCACAGTAAAGATGTAAAGAATCTCTGGACGGGCACAAAAATCTAAATTATGTCCAGACTGGCTTAAAATGGGCCGTGGGACAAATAAAGTTTGAAACGAAGTGATTATGAAATCCTGTATTATGAATTAACATCTATTTGTTTGATTTGTGTGCTCCAAACAACAAAAAAGCACATACTGTACTTCACTCAAGAAACTAAATTCTGGCATCATTTACGCACCCTTATGTCTTTCCAAACAATGACTTTCTTATTCTAATTTTGATCCATACAATATAGCACTCAGTACAGCACTGGACCTCACTGACTTACACTGTACATTACACAATAACATTTTAACAATGTCACAGTGTCTACATGTGGTCTTTTAATTAATCACAGACTGAAGAATCATACCATATGGGCTTGTTAAGAAATGGTTGAACATTTGGATTCTTCCATTGTTAATTAGTAAGTCGCTTTGGATAAAAACATCTGCTAAATGACTAAAAGCACATTTTAATGTCATTTTTTTATTAGTTTGTTGTCTTTTTACAAAACAAAACTTCTTCTAAGATGCTAAAGTAGATGATGCAGTAATAAAGGGAAGAATCAGACTGGTTAGTCTGAGTAAGCTCGCCTCCTCCTTGGGCTTGCAGATATCATAAACAATTACAGTTTGACAGTTCTCAAGATGAGCAAAACCATCCATCCAACCATCCATCCAAAATATATCCATGATAAATTCAAACGCAAGATCGGAAATAATTAGTTAAATATTGATACATTTTCCTTGCTCAATGGAGGCTCACGCAGGCCTATTGTGCAGCTGCTTTTGACCTTCTGCTACTGAATCAATAATAATCAGATCATTCACCTGATTAGATTGAGGTGATCTTCATGGCTGGCTTTAATCTGTGTAGTTGTGATCTCCCTCACGTAAGGTGTACACAGCAAACTGATGTTCGATCTAACCACCAATGAAGCCCCACATTATAGTGCGGTATTGGCTGTGCAAAAGCTGAAAGCCACCATTAGGGGTAAAGTGGATATTCATTTGTGCCACCGCGCAGTGGACACGAAGGCCATATTTGCTGGCCTTCAATATAACAAATATTTGTGTTGCCATGGTGATCTCGACTTTGTCTCTTCCTTTCTATCTTGATGATTAACACCTTCAGGGTCATTTCTAATCAGGTAAAGACTTTATAACACGTTGGAATGTATCAAATATTAATTTTATATGAATTGAAAAATTTTAGTCTTGTCAACAGTAAATACAATTCCAATTTTCATATTCTGAGTAATATGATATTTAAATACAGCACTACTTCTTATTAACTTACAGTAAGATCATCAGGCTGAACCACTTAAAACGAAGCATCAAATGATAGAGAATAAGAGAAAAGACAAAGCAAGTGTGAATGCCTTTGTCTAGCTACAGTACACTGGCATTCCTTTTTTCTAAGAGGATTCCTAAGGCCCCTGACTGTATGATATCTGACACACATGCGACTCTGAGAAGCTTCTTAATGAGTCATGAGCGCAAATGGGGACTTTACGGAAACCCCATTTACATCTCACAACAGAAACACCAATATCTTTCCCCAAAGACTTCTCAAGATGCGGTAAAACATCAGCTTAAACAAAAACTGTAGAGCTGTTATATTAACTGCTGCTTAGAAGTGCTAGAAGTGTGAGGCCTTTTCAGGTTTCAATTTAAAACCCTAATTGCAGCATTAGAAAGGATCATGATTTTGTTCAAGACCAGAAAGAACAGATTTTGCAGACAATAAAACATCTTCAATAGCGCTAAGCCGAATTATAGCATGCATTGGTATTTATTTGAATTGTTGTAGCTCACAATAATTCACACTTTATTAATTGCCATGACAATACACTTCAGCTGCTTTTTTATTTTTTGTCAGACTGACATGTGGATGCATATTGTATTTGCGCATATGTGTGACAACATGTCACATACGTAGCATGTACTATAACACTAGCAGGGCATATCTAAAAAGGAAGGTCTGGTGAAAGGCCTGAATCTGTGAACTTACTGGAAAAAACTCTTCCTATTTCTACACCTGCAAGATGTGATTCGACAGCAGATCCCTTCCTTGACATGTCACTGCATTATATGCTAATGTTTATTTCCACTGCATCAAATTCTACTCTTTTGTTGAGTTGGGGGAGGATGAGATGGGAAGAGGCAGAGAAAGTCAATGCGGGGATGGAGAGAGACATTCTGTGAAGGCTCTCCAAGGTTTTGCTCACATACATATGAAAATATACTCCCTTTGCCAAAGGTAATGTTTCAATGAGGTGCAGTCGTACTCTAAAAACATAATTAATACATTTGTGCCTATACATTAAATCTTTTATGCATTTATGCAGCCCTTTATACTTACAGACTTTTCATGTTTCAGTTCATTTAGCACTCCATCTTTTTTTCTCTCTACATTTTTTATTTTACTATTTTATGCATGGTTGAACTATACCTTGTTAACTGCCAAGCTCACAATGAGAATTTACATTAAAATGGCCAACCTAGGTAAATTAAGGTGAAATAACTAAAAAGTAAATAGACAAGGATTACAAGCCTTTCACTTTGACTATTCTATGAAGACAAGCATGTGGACATGCTTCATTTTCTCCGTATAAATGTATACACAAAGATGCACACAAATCAGGAAAATTGAGATTCCAAGGAAATTGAGATTCCTGCCTGTCATAGATGATTTTCTGCTTCTTGCTACATTATCTGTTGAAGTGGTGCTTGGAGAATTCTCCTGCTAATAGCTGCATCCATGCATAAACAACCTGAAATAATTCCTGCCCCAATTTATTCACAAACCCAGTCAGATGTACTGTTTGACAGGATCTGCCTCCTGCTAATTTGAGAATAAAGTAGCCAGTAGCGGCGGCTCATTCATACACATCCTTCCCTCTACCTGCTCCTGATGCCAGATGCCATCACAGCCCAGCCCATCCCTTCTGGAACAGATAACTTTTCTTCCAGCACTTTACGGATCATCATACAAACACCATTCTCAAACACTCTCTAAAAATCTCTAAAAACCTTCCTAAAACACTTTACCTTCCCAAATCATCCAAAGTTTTTTTGGCAAGTGCATCCAATGCTCCATCTGACAAGTAAACCTACAGAATCTCCAAATTGAACTATAACCCATCTGATACAGTAGTAATAATTAAAGCCAGACTTTTTTCTTTTGTCTTTTCTCTCACTTTAAGCAGCCTGCTTTTGTATTTTGTATTTTTTTTTTGTGCTAAATTTCTCTTTTTATAAAGAACAGCTCAGATTTTCATTTAAATTTATAACTTTTTTCTTGATGTGACATTTGCAATAACTGCTCAGAACATTCTGTTTCCACAAAAACAATAACAGATTTTGTTCTGTTCTTCTTTGTATTTCAAACTCAAATCCTTTCCACACCACATTGCTAGGAACACTTAGTTGTTGTTCTGAAATCCATCACCACACTACCAAAAATGCATAAATTCATTAACATTAGGTAATTCCTTTGCATTATGCATTAAACCCTTGGACAAATGGATATTTCTTCTACAGCACTTATAAACCTAGGTCAATTTTAATCTATAAATACACCACATTTCATTGTTAACTAATGCTCATTCTGAATATTTTCCATGTGTTTTTAATTATTTATAATTTATCCATTACTGTAATGTTAAAAAATAATTAATATATGTTTAGTGATTAACAAAAGCTGTAAAAATGGTTCATGGTTAGTTCATGTTAGTTTTTTCTATAACACTTCCTTATGTAGTATATAATGCATTACAAAGGGTTGTTAAAGGGTACCATGCATTATAACTATCCATAATGTGCATTGAAAAAAAACATTATATCTATAAATAATTATTACCAAATTTAAAATGCATAGTGTAACAATGAATTGATATGTGTTTTAACGTATTAACTGTGGTTACAATTATTCATGAGAGTACAATGCATTATAAGGTGCACTGCAAGTCATAACTAATGCATTAAAATTACTTTTATAATTCATTATACATACAGTAATACCTTTGGGCAAAGTGTTACCTCTTTCTTATAAGTGAATGTGAATGAACTGAACCACAAGTTCTGGAAAAAATATTATCTTGAAACTTTTGGGCAGACAACAACGCATGACTGGTTTTGGGTGATGATGGACGGTTCTTTTTAAAGCTCTCCTTCCATCACCTCTCTACACCTGGATGTCTCCCACACTTTCCACCAACTGCTGGGCAAAGACTGTGAGTACACGATAGGCCTGTGCAGCTGACATAAAGTGTTGGGAATTTAGTCGCTATGGAAACCCCTATCATAGCTGACGTGGGGTGGCAGTCACTGTCGCTATGACAACTGGACCAGCTGACATACAGGTGGTCAGGGGGCGGGTGATATCACCAGGTGTTGTGTGGCCCCATAACCTCTGGCAGTGATAAGAGGAGAAAAAAAGGTCAGGCTTTTCCTTTTGCCTTTTATGAGCTATGTATATCTCTTTCACACCAGTTCTCTCATATGTCTTGCTCTCGCTATTTCCCGTTCCCTTTTATTTTTCATCCTTTGTGCATAGCCCTGTGTTTCTCCATCCCTTAAACTCCCATCCTCTCTCCCTCTCTCTCGCTCTCTCTCTCACTTTCTCTGTCTTTTAATCAGAGAAGGAGCTATAAAGAGGTTCATCTTTTAACAGGGAGAAAGATATGATATACTGGCCAGCAAATGAATTCATTAAAACATTAATCAACACATTTATCAACTATCAACTGAAAAAAGAAATCTTCCCCTTCCCAGCTCGCACTTGTATGTCTCTGTCTCCTTCATCTTTACCAGATTTCACACATATTCAGTATATAATAATATGAAAAAAAAAACACTGCTACCCTTTGTTTTGCTGTTGTGCATAGAAATAAATGACTGTGGTTTTAATGGCGAAAGACTGTAAAAATAATACCGTTAAAACCTATTAACTGTTTAACAACAAGCTCCCTTACTATATACAGTGAAAAACTGTATTGGACTGTGTTGAACATTATGGTTTTTCGAAGTGGAAAAGAAATGTACAGGGAAGAAAAAGTTTTGTATTATTTTAGTTTCATGTGTATTACTGGGATGGTGTTTAGTGTGGATAACGCAATGAACTTTAAGTTAAACCTAAATTGTTGCTACCATATTCTGGCAGTTTCTTTTTGCAGCATAGGTAGAAATATCAAAACAACAGAGCTCTACATGCAGGAGTTATATGACATTCAGAAATCGCATCAAATAATCATGTCTTCATTTTAAATGTTGCATGTGCCCACATGGGGTGTGACCTGTGGAAGGCCTATCGATCCTCCCTGCTTATCTCTGTGACATTTCCTTACCTCAGTCTCCATCTACCACAGTCACATCAGACCTCTAGCTAAGCATTTCTGTCATTACTTTAGCAGAGAGCGATTTCAGTCATGCTTGAGGAGAGAGGAACCCTATGACTTGATTGGCCCTCATGGACAGGCGTTTCCTTTTCTTGCTTTTTTCTTTTCTATTTATTTGTTTTCTTTCCTTTTTCCTATGTACGTTATGCCCCTGTTATATTATGCCTTGACACCAGAAAATGAAGATTCACTCCCAGATGCAAAATCTTGTCAGAAAATATCTTTTTTGTCCAGTAACAGAACATCCAGTCAGCAACCTATTCAAATATCCAAAACCTGTTAACAGCTAGTCTTGTCTGGTTCCAAAAACACCCAAAACGAGTGTTTCACAGTCGTCTATCAGCCAAGTAGCTGACTGAGAAAAGCCAGTGAGGAGCAGAAGCAGGAGACAAAATGCTGATGATAAAAAAGAGCAGAGTTTACTGAATAGTCTTAGTTGCGTATGTTTCAATGCTCAGACTTTGTCTGACAAGCACAAACTCAACATGTATACTGCAAGAAACGTTTTTCAAGACTAGATTTCTTGTCTTGTTTCCAGCCAAAATATCTACAAATCTACAAAAAACTATAATCAATCTATAATAAATAATATTAAAACAATAATATTATAAACAACTAATCAATTAACACATATAAGGTTTAAAGTATATAAATGACAATAATGATTGCTATAAAATAGTGCTTAATAAATTGAATAATAAAAATTAATGAATAAATAAAAAAATAAAGAGAGAAAGAAATTGCTCTCTTGAAGCAAAACACGTACAGTATTGCATTTGAGGAACCTCAGATCCTTCACTCCTTTATGATCAGCTTATGATCCTTCTACTCTCTCCTGCAAGTACATCCATCTTTTTCTGTTTATGCCTTTCATAACCTGTATCAGTCCACCTACTCTCACACACAGTCCTTTACACGGCTTTTTATTTTATTCAGCGCTATCTGATCACATTCATACAGCTGAGATAATTTCTCTTTCCCTTCCAGCTGAGAGTCCTGCGCCCCCACCGACCCCTGCAGAGCAGTCATGATTAAGGCTAATTACCAACAAAACGGGCCAAGATGACGAACTTCAGACAGCAGGCCTGCACCCGTACAGCATGGTGAAAATGACAATCAGAGGTGTGTGAGCACAGAGAATGAGAAAGAGAGGGCCAAAAAAGGGAAGAATTATCTCCAGAGTGTTGTAATGAGCACTCTGGGTTCAAACAGTTACTTGCACTTCACTACAAAACTCCTCGCTGTTAAAATTTGATTTGAAAAAGGGTCAATATGGATGTTAAACATGACCAGCGGCTCGATCTCAGCCTTAATTGCTCTTTATTTTTATGAATGACTTGATATGTTGTCAGTTGGCACTCCAAAATTGATGCACTCATGAACAGTTTGCAAACACTGTTCTCACCAGTAAAACATAAAAGCCATTTCATGACCTTGTCAAATTCACATAATAACGTTGATGATTTCACTACCAACCCTGCAGTTACAGTGGATGGAAAGATAATGGACGAGCTGGAAGGAGCACAGCTTGTTTTGCAACGTATTCTCCTCTTTGCTTGTTTGTAGCAGGTCTTATGGTCACATTCTCTATTGGAAAGCTCATTTAGACCAGGTTCATAAAGGCTGCCGGCACATCAATACCCTACTTGATTACATTCTCACCTCCGCTGAGAGGCCTCGATGAATATTTATAAATGTGGATGCATGCACACCCTCCCCTTTCATCACATCCGTCCACCACCCCTCAAAACCTTCTTCACTTAATTTCTTTATGAATATTAAAGGCTGCATTATGTCAGCTCACAGACTGACAGCACTTGAGCTAATCCTGTTATTGTCTTAGCGAGATGGCTGCATCTCTTGCTTAACGTGTCAAAAAACATGCATCCTTTAATTTATTTATTTTTTCCCTCTCTCTATTGTTGTGTTTGTCTTATGTTGGCATGGAGACAACCCTAAGTGGATCGGAAAACAATTTGTGGAGGTGGGAGGATGGGTTATCAAAGTGGTGCTTTCAATAGGAATATGCTTGACGTTAATTCTTGGCAAACAATCAATGCCGGGGTTTTCATGTAATGGGAGCGTCGTGGTAAACAGCGAAGGGAAGGAAACTTGAAAATTAAAAACATCTATCTCAGTGATTGTCCAAAGTCACAAAAAACAAGAAAATGTTCACGCTTGATGGCACATGTATGCAAATCATCAAAAATATTCCAACATTTTCAAAGTATTTTTAAACCGCTTCTTGCAAATCAATTACCGTCATGTGTTCGGCTGATTAAAAAACAACAATTTACTCTAAATATTGTGGATGCATGCACTTTCTTTTTCAATGCAGAGTGGATATATGTGTGCAAGGCTAAATTTTTTTTACAAATATGCAGTAGGCAGTTTTGCTGCTCGATGTAAAAAACGTGTGAATATAGAATTATTTATATAGCTTGTTTCATAATCTCTAATAAATCTGTCATTGCATATGAATATGATTGGATTTGTGACTTGCTTATGTTCCACTATTTTAGGTCACTTTGGATAATAGGATCTGCTAAATGGATAAATGAAAATGTAAATAGTGGCTAATGAATCGGAAGACTTGCAGATACAGTACACAGGAAAATGTTGATTAACACTGAGAAATAAGGCGGAAACTAAATAATGTCTCTTGCACTCCACTAACATATGGGTCGGTACAAAGCAGTGTTGTGATTTATGAAAACATAAACTGAAATATAAAACGACAGCAATCGTTTTCGACTCACTGTATGGATTCTCTATGACATTCTCTGAGAAATGAGTGTCAGTGACTATTAAATTATTTTAAAAAGGAGCCATGTTTGAATAGTCAATCATATTCACCAGAGAGAGCACAGTGGTTGACTATTTTTACCATGTGTTGAACAAAAAGGCTATGACAGTTTTGCCAGCAAGACCAGCCCTATCCAGAATGCTGATAATTTCATGCATATCAGGTCAAATGTGTATTAATTTTATACAACAAAAAGTTTCATCACTGATACTAGTTAGCATGAAACATCCATAACACCTGTCTTTTTGGCAGTGGTCTAACAGGATGTAACAGGATATAGCAACAATGCATTTGTTAAGCAGTGCTACCACCAAAAAAACACAGACTTAAGGGCAGGTGGTCAGTGAGTTTGAAATCAAATGTCCCAGCAATCTCATTCACTTAGTGTTCCCTTAAATTCTGAGAACAATGGAAGTATATCCTCTCTGATTATTATCCCAAACAAAAGCAAAACAAGTTTTACCAATTTCCATCTAACATATTAAACTACTGCTGTGGTATATACCTGTAGAGTATTGTTTATGTTTTAAATGGTTTTATGTTTCATGAAGAACAGCACTTTTAATAATTTTAGTTTAAAGTATCCAGTGAAATTGCCAAATGTCTACGTTAGTCTTTAAACATATCTTTCCATGTATTTGATTGCGATAACTAAATAACCATCTGTCCCTCCATCCCCTCTCTCTCTCTCTCTCTCTCTCTCTCTTTCTTTCTCTCTCTCTCTGTTGTGTGGCTGTTTTGATTGACAGAGCATATTTGGCATGTTGCCTCTGAATTGAATCAGCGACATAGAGAGCCGCTTAGCTCTATTTAATAGCAATCACAGACGTATATAAATATGTATATAAATATATAGCACACAATCACAGAAAGAGGTTTAATGATGTAACACCATTTCTTAGAGTGTAAGACGTGTAAGTTCTTTAAGGATGTGATATTAATATAGAGTCAAAAAAAAAAGCAGTTTAGGATTTGGCTTTTGGAGTTTTATCTCATCTAATAATTCACAAAAATACAGCATGCTAATAAATGAGTCCCATAAATGCTATAGTAAAACATGCATTTTTAGATATGCACCACATTAATAGTATTTTTGGGAATAACACATAAATGCCATATCTTGCAACCACACATGATTTTGCATCAGATCCAATTCACAACGATCTTAGTGAACAAACTGTAATGACTTCTATTCTGGGACTTAACCAAAAGTTGGACATAAGACTTTTTCTTATTAGTTGCAAGTCATAACGTGATTTTGCTTCACCACAAAAGTTGTATAAGGCCTGCAATCCATAATCTAAGGTTTTCTTACAATTTAAATGGATAATGCACCAAAAATATAAACTGTGTCATCATTCATTCAACCTCAGTGTGTTCCAATCCTATATGAATTTCCAGCTTCAGCTGAACACAAAAAATTTATTTTGAAGAATGATACCAAAACTAAACATTTGCTGGTATGCATTTACTTCCATAGTATGAGGACAATGTACAGTATGTAGTTAACTGGGATCAGCAGCTGTTCAGCTACCTATATTTAAATATCTTTTGTGTTCAGGAGAAGACAGGAATTCATAGAGGTTTGGAACAGCTTGAGGGTGAGAGTACATGACAGAATTTTCATTTTTGGGTGAACTATCCCTTTAATGCTTTTGGTGCTATTGCTTATCCATGACAATTCATTTTAGAGTTTGTTATAAAAAAAAAACATATATAAAAGAATGCTAAGTTAAGGGACAGATTCTGCGAGTGAATCACATTTAATATGGGGTTGCACTCTGGGAAAGGAGGATGTCATCATTGGTGAGAGAGGAAGAGGGGAGAAAAAGAAGACTCCTTTCCTCTGACTTACATCACTCAGCCCAGCCTCAAGAATCCGCAGACCACTCTCCTTCTCCAGTTCTCCTTTCTGTTCAACTGTTAAAGAGAAAAAAGGGTGACTGAGTGAGAGCACATCAGAAGCTATAGCATGTCATCAGTGCTGAGCTGGAAGTGTGTGACACAGGTATGCTTTAAGGAGTCTGTTGTTTAAAAATGATTTTCCGTATTTGAAAAGATGTGTAAAAATGTATTTGTTTTTGATACTGCAATATATTTGAAATGACAAATATCCGCAAGCAGCAATTAAGAGGGTGTGAGGACAATGGAAAATGATGAGAGGTTGAGTAAAATGCTCTTCAGGATTATTAGCATTGAGAAAGGATTTTAGTTTGGGGACTTAGAAATATATTGCTCCAGAAAATTACACCATGCAAAATATGTTTCAGCCTAAAACCTGCAAGGACAAACATTTATCCTACTGTGTGAATCTGGGGGCAGTGGTAAAAAAAGAGCACTGTGTGGCTCCAATAACTGAATTTACGTAGACCGCTGTGGATATCTTCATATCGGGATCAGAATTCTGCAGCTTTTTTCGGGATGTGACTATACAAAGCTTACACTGCTTTTGTATTGAATAAAAGGCCCAAAAATTTGGCACATTGTGTGGGCTCTGTATGTCAAAAGAATAATATGAAAATGATTTATTGCTGGTAACAATTTTTTTTATGAGACTAAGCAGTTGTGTCAGAGATATTTTTTCTTTGATAATTTCTCACTGAAAACAGTTGTTTCTTTCAATAACATTGTGACATGTTTAATCCTTCAACACATAACTGAACCATTTGAAGTCCTGCATCCGCTGGCATGACAGAAACAGTAAAGAAGTGTGATGCGTTACATATAAACCATTTCTAAATTTGGCCTGCAGCAATGATAGTTTGCTTAAAGCTCCCAGCAGTTGAAATGATACTTAACTACTTAACATATTACAATTTCTGTTCATCCATCATAGTTTGCTTCCTCTCAAACTTACAACAAATCAACCTAAAGTTATATATACAGTATATGTACTGTATATACTGTATACAGCCTGAAGGTTTCTATTTACAAAAGTTACTATAAATTCTATTGTTCCACGACTGTCTGAAACACATGATTCTGATTCTGACCAGCTTAGAGATACGTGTTAACACATCATTTTTGAATCATGCCATGAAAACTTATTTACTTTATTAAAGCTAGCCATTGGGATAAATATGTGATAAATCAATTTTAGCATGTCACTTTTACTCTTCTGATGCCTTTGATGTCATGAAGCTATTTTCATTTAGTGGTACCAAAAGCAGCAATTTCACTGTTGAAATTCTACAATTATTAAAAATTTACACTTTAAAATAGGGAACACTTATTTGCTATTACCTACGACTTTTCCCTCAATAAATTCCTAATTTGCTGCTTATTAATATTTAGTACAGCAGTTGTTAAGTTTAGGTATTAGTTAGGATTAGGGATGTAGAAAAAGGGCATACAGCTATATACATAAAGTTTTACGGTGCTCTGTTTGGATGTCAAAAAACAATGCACAATTAACAGTTTTCAGCAACAAATAGGCACTCAAACACATTCATTACGAGAATAATCTAAGTCAGTTACTGATCTACATGTGTAAACGATTACCTGCCATGTTCTATAACGCTTGAAGAAACATAGCACAACACAAGCGTGGAAGTGTGTGCACTTTAATATGTGGATTGAAACCTATCTTAGTAAGACAGTATCAAACAAAATGCATTAGTTAAAAAAAAAAAAAGCTCAACATATAAGATGAAACGCTTTCTCCTACTTTGATTCTCAGGCAAGTTGCTCTTTTCAAGCACAGCTTTGATAGTGCATTTAGAAAGAGAGAGTGAATTAAAAGGCTTTTTACAGATTACACAGAAGGGAAAATAATTATACAGTGTGAAATTATAATTGACTTTGTTTACTTTGCCGGAGCAGGAACGACAGAGTGAGAGAGCGGGGTTAAGAGGCAGCACTGAGATAGTGGAGAGAGAGAGAGAGAAAGAAATATAAAGAAAAACAGACAGTCAAATACGCAGGAAGATAAGGCAAGAAAAGTGTGAAAATAAATGGCAAGGCAAAAAAACAGAGGCAAAGAATCTGGACAGAAAAGAGAAATTGGAAAAAGAAACATTCTGAAATACAGAATGGAATGAGTTGAGCAAGAAAAGAGAGAAAGGGTTTTTTAAGTGCCCCCAGATGACGTCTATGCTAATAACACCAGCTGAGTTGGTCTCCAGTGCTGGTCTTGTCTACTGGAGACTCTTTAATTAGGATTTTAATCTATCAAAGTCCATTCCTCTTGCCGTACACTCTTAATGCTACAGTCCATATGATTAAGCACGATGCCTCAGAACAATCAACAAGCGGCTCATATCTCCTTACATCACTGTCTGTCTGTCTTTCACTCATGAAAGAACTCTTTCTCCCACTCTCCCACCTCTGACAGCGTTAAAGCCCGGTCTCTATAAACAGGTGTATGTGTGTGTGTGACAGATCGAGAAAGAGGTAGTGGGTGATCCAAAGTGTCTATCAGCTGCTGCGGTTGAGAGAAAATGAAAGACACTTTTTTTAGTGTCTGGGTCTCAAATACAGCTGAGCTATTCTGCACCACAACATCACTTCTTGAGACTGAGATCATCCAAGCTCACTAAACATCTATTACCACCATATATATATTGTTTTGTTGTACAGGCACGGAAATAGAGATGGCAAATACATTCTCGGCTGTTTGTATGAGGTCATTTTTGTCAGATGAAAACATTTGTTTTTGTAGCAAAACAACATAATGTTTTTAATAATAAAAAATAAAGTAACCTTGAAAAATGCATCTTAAAAATCTTTTTGTTTTTTTCTTGAATGTTGTTCCTTTTCCCTGATAATTACACCACTTGACAATTTTAAAAAGTAATTACATTTAAACGGTAACACTTTATTTTAAGGGTCCAGAATAATGCATTAGTTAACCATTAATTAATGGTTAATTTGTTCTCAATTAGCAGTAGTTGAGCAAAAACACACTAGTAATTAACCTAACATTTTAAAAGCCTGAATTATGTATTAATTAAGCATAAATAAACTAGTAATTCATTTCTTAACTTGTTCACAACTATGCATCAGTTAAACATGAACAGGCATATACTGTAACTAATGATTATCTGAACATATTACCCATTATTTACAATTCATTTGTCATTTTAAAGACACATATGTACACTATAAATAAACATAAATAGGCTAGTAATTAATCATTTACAGTGTTATTATTTAGTGATTACTGGAAAATACTTTAGAATAGGGAATCAAATTTACTCAACTAATGCATAAATCGGGCCCTTAAAATGTTAGGTTAATCATTAATTGCTAGTGTATTTTTGCAAATAACTGAATGAAATGTAACTAAATCATACATATTTCAGAGTCACTGCTAAGAATGAAGACTATGTGCAGTACATTCACATGTGGCAACCAAGCGGAAATACTGTGCCACTAATATCCGTCCATCATTTGTTAGTGTGTTTTTCTCTGTTAAGTTCCCAAGAAATGCTAAATGAGAGCAAATGCAACCACGTTAACAAACATGCCTTCTCACATCACATATTTGCACATGAGGGACTAAATCTCACTCTCCCCTGCGCTAAGCTTTGACCCACTCTTGCGGATGAAACTGCACCCAGGTTAACCTTGTGTCACCGCCAATCCCCAGAACCCCTCGGAGTCTCCATTTATTAGAGCTCAGAGACTGTGGAGGCCTCCTCCATCCACTTTGCACTCAGGCCTGTCTGCAGCCACTTTAAATGTAAATGAAAGGCTGGGGACAGAGTCAGGGAACCTGAGCGTTTCTCAGGGGAAAGGGACTGTGTGAGGGTAAGATGCCCTGCTTTGAAAAAATGCCTCATGAAGGTTTGCATTTTGTTGCGTTTAGGACTGTATGCTGGATTTGGATGAGGTTCAAAGGTAATGAAAGATAAACAGAGAAAAAATCTGTCCACAGATGATGATAGGAGATAGCAGCCAAACAATTGTGAGAGGTGGTGGTCTTGCAAAGCTGCCATGGAGAGCAAATAACGAGGCCTTTACAAATGAAACAGATTTTCTTCCGATTTCTTATATGACATTTATCATATTGACAAATAAAAATATAGTACATAACATAAGCCTCTTTCAGTGCGCTGTGTGAATTACAATCTGTTTCACACACACACAAATTCTGGAAGCTGTATGTTTCTGATTTTATTCAGTAAAAATTGCCTTGACTTTCCAAATTATTCGAGACAGCCCATGAAAACATGTGTCAGGCTTGATTTTCAAGGTGTTTTTCAGCCGGCTTTAATTGGCTATTGTATCAGTCACTACAGTTTTATTCCAGATATGCATTTCTTAATGTTCCAGCTGTTCCAATGCCTCCATCGCACTATTAGTTCACATTTTTGAAACTCCTCTCACAGACATAAATAGCCAATTTAAATGCATTTAAAATTAATCTGAAATGTTTAGTTTGAGAGAAAAAAAAAATCATGTCAAAACGCCATAATAACCCTAATCTACGGTGAAAGGTTTAGCTTCCTCAGCCTCTCCTGCATACAGTATCAAGCCCAGAGCAGTGTGAATGTTTACACAATGTTCATAAATTTAAACAGTTAAGCTGAAACAGGTCTGTCAGTGATACCATTTGTGTGATGGTAGGTGCGTTCCAAAACTTGCTTGTAAATGTACCTAAACAACAATTTATATCCAAAGATTCATTGGACAGGCAACAAGGACAACCTGTTTGACTGGCTCTGAATCAAGCTTGATTTGCCTGTGGGCTCCTAACCAGGGTATTTTATTTAAACCACACTACTCATCAGAAACAAGTGCTACTTCTCTCTCTTAAGCTCTCTATGCTTGTCCTGCAAAAGTCAAGATGTCTGAAGGACTTTTGGAAATTGTGGCCCACTTTAAACAGAAAGTCGAGCATGACAGTAAAATGTAAACAAGTCAACAGAACCACTTGACCTGTGAATATATTTACAGTGTGCGTCTGATGAATTAACTTTGTTCAATTTAATTAAACAACGTCCTGTATGAAAGCATTTTTAGCTGTATATGTTTCAGATACTGATAGCAATTTCAATCAACACTATACTGCAATTGCAAAATTTTATTATGCAACCATATTTTTTAAAGAATTTTTGTAAAAAAATTTTGAAACATGAATTTTATTTGTTATCATCATCCTATACTGAGCTTAGGTGTGTGTGTGTGTATCCATTTTATTCCACTGAGGAGAGGAAGAGTGATTGAGAGATTGTGTATGAAATGAGGGCCATCCCATCATACCTTTACACCGATCTGTTTGCAAAAACATAATACCGTTTCAGGATGACGGAAAAAAGCATTTTCCAGAAAGCGCTCATGGATCTTTTAATATCACATCTTCATCTCACCACCCACATTCCTCTGCTCACCTATTCACCCAATCAATCCATCCCTCTCCATGGCTGCCAATGAAAACGGCTGCAAGCAAAGAGATGATGACAAGTGCCTGCCCGACGTGGCTATAACCGTTATCGAGCAATCACTCCAGAATTAGAGCAGACATCATGACAGATGCCAAACCCACCACATATGAAGCCTGTCTATACGTATCTATCACAGGGGAATGAGAGAAAAACAAAAAGACAGAGACAGAGAGTGAGCTGGGAAATGAGGGATGCTTGTTTTTCAGGCAGACAGGCAGAAAATGTTTAGCAAATGTCATTCAATTAGCAAACAGAATTTTGGCAACTAGGAGTTAATAAGCAAAAATTGCAGATGCTAAAAGTGAACGGCACAGGTTCCAAATAATTAGAATTTAAATATTGCAACAAGCCACGAGAGGCTATGCTTTAATTTAATTTGTCACCTTTGTTCTCTCAATCATGGTAAAATCACATGCCTTAGGTATTTAACAGCAAAATGTAGCTTGATCTTAGAGTGTATAGGTGGAAACATACAAAAACATACAATATGTACTTACTGACATCATATAAAATGTTACAGTATTCACAGCTTTACGGAAGTAAAAACCATCACAAATCAAATATATTATATTTGTATTATAGATATATATTCACATTTGTTATTTTACATATGATAATAATCTAAATAATAGTTGATACTCCAACACAGTAGATTGCAATGTGACACAAGCCGCACCTCTGTGGCGCTCCCCGGAACTCAGCAGCGGGAAGCATCTCCCGAATTCTAATGTTTCTACCCGGACTGCTTTTTACCACGTACCTTGCTCAGTTCCGCTTTCTAGCGCGGCCGTTTTCTCAGACTATTTAAGCCCAGCAAGCACGCTGGGTCGATGCGAAGTTTTGACTGCCATTGGTATCATCTCTGAGCGTTTATCCCTGTCTGTATTTCTGGTTATACTTCTGTCTGTTTTTGGATTACTCTGATTCTCGCTGCCTGCCCTTGACTTCTTCGCCTGGTATTTGACTACGAACTTGGATTGTCCTTGCTAACCCTGTCTTGCTGTGTTTATCGACTTTGGCCTGTATGACTACCCCAATAAAGCTGCTTATGGATCCGAACAATTACGACTCCGCTGTTTCGTCACAGAAAACTTCGCCGCAACAGGATCCAGTGGCTATGCAGGAAGTAGTGAGTGAGATTTCACGGCAGGCGAAACCCCGAAGCTCTACCCATGTGCCTTTTATTCTCAAAAATTAACCCAGGCGAAACGGAACTACGACGTGGGGGATCGGGAACTTCTTGCTTTGAAGGCTACACTCGAAGAATGGCATCACTGGCTGGAGGGGGCTGGAGAACCGTTTTTGGTGTTAACGGACCATCGAAATCTGGAATATTTACGCTCCGCCAAACGTCTCAACGCAAGACAGGCCAGGTGGTCTTTGTTTTTCTCCCGCTTTACCTTGCAGATTACCTACAGACCAGGTTCAAAGAACGCCAAGGCCGACGCTTTGTCCCGTCTTCATGACCTGCAGGCTCAACCCACTCTCCCTGAACCAATACTATCTCCAAACATCATCGTGGCCCCCGTGCGGTGGGACATAATGGGAGAAATAACCGAGGCCCAAGTCACTGATCCAGCACCACCCGAATGTCCAGCCAACAAGACCTATGTCCCCGAGGCCTTGCGTAAGAGACTGCTTCAACTGATACACTGCAACCCCAGCGCAGGACACCCAGGGATTCTCGCTACCCAGGAACTCGTTTCCAATCAGTTCTGGTGGACGACTCTTCCAGATGCCTCTCGGTTCGTACAGACCTGCCCCACTTGCAACATGTCCAAGTCATCACGATTGCGTCCTGCTGGCTTACTCCAGCCTCTACCCATCCCACAACGTCCCTGGTCGCACATCGCCGTAGACTTCATTACGGACCTACCGGCTTCTGATGGATTCACAACCATTTTTACCATTATCGACAGGTTCTCCAAGGCCTGTCGATTTGTTCCCCTCACTAAGCTACCCACGGCCTGGGAGGCCGCGCAAGTCATGCTGGAGCAGGTATTTCGTTACTACGGCCTGCCTGAAGACATTGTATCAGACAGAGGACCTCAGTTCCGATCGCAGGTCTGGAAAGCATTCTGTGCCCAGTTGAACATTAACGTGAGTCTGACCTCCGGCTACCACCCAGAGTCCAATGGCCAAGCTGAGAGAGCTAATCAAGAACTCATTCGCTTCCTACGCTCTTACTGCCATCACAATCAAAATGACTGGAATAAGTTCATTCTGTGGGCCAAATATGCTCAAAATTCTCTAAGAAAGCCTTCTACAAAAATGACCCCCTTCCAGCGCGTCCTAGGATTTCAACCGCCTTTATTTCCCTGGTCCGGAGAGCCATCCGACCTCCCCTCTGTGGATCACTGGCTACGCCGTAGCGAACAGACTTGGGATGCAGCACACATCCACCTCCAGAGGGCTGTCCTGCGGCTACAGACACAGGCTGATCGTCACCGTCGTCCCAGTCCACCTTATGAGCCTGGACAATGGGTGTGGCTTTCTACCAGAGACCTACGACTCCGCCTGCCGTGCAGAAAGCTAAATCCAAGGTACGTGGGTCCCTTTAAGATACTTCGTCAAATTACTCCAGTTTCTTATCGCTTAGATCTACCTGTTGAGTATCGTATCTCACCCACGTTTCATGTTTCCCTCCTCAAGCCCGCTGCTGAACCCGAGGGGGAGAGGGGCCTAGACGAGGCTGCGGCACCTGACATCCCTCCCCTAGATCCGGAACGCGAGGAGATCTACCAGGTCCACGAGATCCTGGACTCTCGGCGCCGAGGTAGACTTCTGCAATACCTGATTGACTGGGAGGGCTACGGCCCGGAAGAGAGGTCGTGGGTCAATGCCCATGACGTCCTGGATCCCACCCTCAAGGAAGCATTTCACCGGAACAACCCCAACAAACCTGCCCCCAGACCTCGGGGAAGACCTCGGCGCCACCAGGGTTCTCGCTTCAGGAGCCGCTCGCAGGGGGGGGGCTCTGTCACAAGCCGCGCCTCTGTGGCGCTCCCCGGAACTCAGCAGCGGGAAGCTTCTCCCGAATACTAACGTTCCTACCCGGACTTCT
>JAUCNO010000873.1:1175780-1196043 GCA_032353835.1 Enteromius viviparus | reverse complement strand
CAAACAGAGCCGAGTCGAGCCGAGTCGAGGCGAGCCGAGACGAGCTGGTACTATGTAGTGGAAAAGCGCCATTAGAGTACTGTGGAGAGAGAGATCAAGAATGTATTGGAAACATACTACCACCTACTGTACCTGACTCTGCCTGAGAGGTAAAGTAAAATACTTAAGAAATGAAGGTCAGTCAGTCTGGAAAATAGCAAAAACTTTAATTGTGTCCCCAAGTGGAGTTGCAAAAAACATCAAGTGCTACAACAAAACTGGCACACTTAAGGACTGACCCAGGAAAGCAAGATCAAGAGTAACCTCGCTTCTGAAGACAAGTTCATCTGAGTCACCAGCCTCAGAAATCACAAGTTAACAGCAGCTCAGATTAGAAACCAGATAAATGCCACACAGAGTTCTAGCAGCAGACCCATCTCTAGAACTGTTAAGAGGAGATTGCGCGAATCAGGCTTTCATTGTCAAATAGCTGCCATGAAACCACTGCTAAGGAGAGGATGAGTACATCGACATTCATCAAGAACTTAGTAATATTCAGTCTCAGTGAAGATAAGTTTAGAATACTCAGTCTTTGAATGATAGGTAGGTAGATCAGCAGAGGCACGCAGGGAGGCAGATAGGAGTTCGAGGAAGGCAGGTTTTTGGCTCTTTAGAATCAGCGATTCAGGTAAATGATGCAGGAAGATAGAGAGTCAGATATCCAGAGCGTTTTCAGACAAACACAGGGAATCAAACTTGAGGTCAGCCATCGAGTAAATGGCTGAGCTAGACCATATGGTGCGCTGGTAATTGTGATCGGGTGAACGGAACTGATCCGAGAACTGTTGACTATGACGAGGTGAGTTCATTTGTGATCCAGGGACAGGTGATTGTGACGTTGTGACAGATTTTAGCAAATGGCTGCAATAATGGGGGTCTGAATATTTTATGTACCCACTGTAAATGTAATAAATAATTAAAAATAATATTTTACTGTAAGATTGAATAAAATTAATAGCCATAATATGGACTTTTGTCATTTTGATGCTCAGAGACTGTTATTTCTTTCTCACATAGTTGATCTCACTATCATCTCTTCACCTGATCAGTTTATGTTGTTCTATGTGGCATCATTGTAATCCTTGACCATCAAAATATAGGAGCAGACATCACCTTTTCTGTGTTATCACGTTTGGTTCAGGAGATATGACACAAATTACATATTGTGGTTATGGTAGAAATTAAAACGGTCGCCATGGCACCCGCAAGGCATTTTTGTGATGGCTCCATTTCTAAAAATGTTTAGGGCCCTAGCCACTACAGTTATACCAAGTTTCATGCTTTTATAAAAAAAAATTAACATATCACCTATATTTTTGCTGTTTGAAGCTCATTGTTGTAGAAGTGCTCTTAAAGAAATGTGCCATTATTTTTTTCTGGAACTAATTTTTCAAAACGCAAAGTAACAGTTTAAGACTTACCCTATGTAACTATAATATAGATGAATGGGAATGCTATGTAACTATAATATAGATGAATGGGAATGCTAAAAGGTCTCTCCACCAACAGGTATTATAGACCTCCTTGGCATTCAGTAAAAAATACATCGTACATAAACACAGCATGCTGTCACACAGAGAGTTTACTCTGCTATGCTTTTAATGCAAAAGACTGAAACAAGTCCATAAATCATGTACAAAATGATCATTGTGTGAATGTGTGTATATATCTGATCATGCACTACAAACAGTACAAGGGTATTTTAGTATTTGGTTACTCGCCTCCCTATAAATACACACACACCCTTTCTGTAAAAATAAAAATAGGCTCCGTTCTACAGTCGACTGGATTCCTTCCATCAAACACGTGGTTGCATCACAATATAGGAAAGAGCTTCCCTGTATCCAACAAATTAACTCTCTAGCCTTGGCCAACATAATCCATTGGGTCATGGAGACAAACTCAATGGAAGATGCCGTACATGACAGAGCTGCTGTGTATCTGTTGTGAACACATAACAGTGCAATCCTACTGCTGTATGTGGTACAAGAGCAGAGAATATCACTATATGTTTATGAGAATATATAACAATATACCTGTATGCTTTTGATCCCTGCTCTACAGTAGTATCTTTTGACATCCACATCGATTTCAGTATTTCCAACATAGCTACAAAAGAAAAGAGGAATATTAAAACATGTGGAACAACCAGAAAGTTAAATAAAAGATCAAAAGATTTCTGCATATATAATGTGATATCACCTGATCTGGAGGTCCATGATGATCTGCCGCTTGTCCACGTTCTCGCAGTAAACTTTGACCCCATTGATTCTGAGAGGCTGTGACAGAGATGAGCACAGATGCCCCGTCAGGGGGTTGACATTTCTTTCACCAGCATGCATACCTCCACAGAGCCCTGACAACATAAACTATTTCCATCTGACAGCTGGTCAGCTTTTCCAAAAGGTTTAAATTTCTTACGTCAACCTACCTACTCCTGATGCAATATATAGCTTTTTAGTGCAAAAGTTAAAGTAGTTAAGCAATAGCTTATCTTTTATAAAATATTAATTGTCAAATATTCAGTCTTTGAATGAAATATTGTTTTATAGACTAGCAAGTTCAATTTATTGTTATATTTATTGAATCAGAATTTATACTGAATTGGCCTTTAATCTGCCTATTTATACATTTGATCAGGAAAAAATTATGTAAACTGTTAATTTGTATTAAAGACAACACAATGGATGGATGCTTCATGCCCTCACAGGGTATAATGGCAATAAATCCCATTGTGAACTCTAGGCTGCTTAAGCCAAACACATGGTTTTTACAATGAACTGTTTAGAGAGGCTTTTGAATTAATGCTTAGTTACATTTGCAGTGTTTTATGAAATGTATACTGTCTTAAAGCAGTTGTCTACTGAAGCACATTCTTTTCTTACTATTAAAAGTCTCAAAGAGCTGCAGTAACTAATGCTGTGTCCGAAATCGCTTACTTCCCTATATAGTACACAAAACACAGTATGCGAGGTGAGAAGTATGTCCGAATTCATAGTACTCGAAATTCAGTAGGCAAGAAGTACCCGGATGACCTACTACTTCTGCCCGAATTCTGTAGTACACATACCATGGACACTTTCCTATCCCATGAGGCTCCGGGAGAGGAGGCGTCATATTGAAAAAATGGTGGAAAATGGAGACGCGGCATTTCAAGTGTAAGTACCTCAGGAAAGAAACATTGTTTATTGTGATTAAATTACACTTGTTTAACGCAATCTAAATAAACGGATAACTAAGTTTACATTGTCGTGCTGTTGTGACGACGCATGACATGTGACATCAATATGGTAGATGTAGTATGTCCGAATTCCATTCATACTACTCACATTCATACTATATAGAACATACTTTTTAGCGGTCAGGTAGTACATTCAATTTTAAATGTAGTACCTATTTCAGCAGTATGCATTTTCGGACGCAGCATAAGTGTACATACACAAACATCAGGACAACGTGATTGCCTCAGATTGTGTGGCTGGCCATTATAATAAACTACATATATTTAGAAAATATTTACATAAATTTACATGAATATATTTATATTCATATAATTTATATTATATATAGATATTTAATATATAAACATAACATCTTTCTTAAATATGTACATGCATTTATGTGGTTTATATATATACACACACACAGCACACACATATATATTATATACATAAACTTATTGTGGATAAATATAATATATACAGGTGCTGGTCATATAATTAGAATATCTTCAAAATGTTGATTTCACTAATTCCTTTCAAAAAGTGAAACTTCTAATGTATACATTCATTCCACACAGACTAATATATTTCAAATATTTATTAATTTTAATTTTGATGATTATAACTGGCAACTAATGAAAACCCCAAATTAAGTACCTCAACAAAAAATATTAAATATTGTGAAAAGGTTCAGTATTTAAAACACCTGGTGCCACACTCTATTTGTCTAATTAACTCAAAACACCTACAAAGGCTTTTAAATGGTCTCTCAGTCTAGTTCTGTAGGTTGCACAATTATGGAGAAGACTGCTCATTTGACAGTTGTCCAAAAGACAATCATTGACACCTTGCACAAGGAAAGCAAGACACAAAAGGTCATTGCAAAAGAGGCTGGCTGTTCACATAGCTCTGTGTCCAAGCAAGTTAAAAGAGAGCTGAAGGGAAGGAAAAGATGATGTGGTAGAAAAAAAAAGTAATAGGGATAACCGCACCCTGCAGAGAACTGTGAAACAAAATCCATTCAAAAATGTGGGGGTGATTCACAAAGAGTAGACTGCAGCTGGAGTCAGTGCTTTAAGAACCACTACACACACACGTATGCAAGACATGGGTTTCAGCTGTCGCATTCCTTGTGTCAAGGCGCTCTTGCACAACAGACAGCGCAGAAACATCTCGCCCGGGCTAAAGACAAAAAGGACCGGACTGCTGCTGAGTGGTCCAAAGTTATGTTCTCTGATGAAAGTAAATTTTTAATTTCCTTTGGAAATCAGGGTCACAGAGTCTGAAGGAATAGAGGAGAGGCACAGAATCCATGTTGCTTAAGGTCCAGTGTAAAGTTTCCACAGTCAGTGATGGTTTGGGGTGCCCTGTCATCTGCTGGTGTTGGCTCACTTTGTTTTCACTTTCTATTTCAGCTGTTGGAGTCTCTACTAATGAGCTGATGAGCTGAATCAGGTGTGTTTCATTAAGGAGACATAGAAAACATGCAGTGTTGGGGGGGCTCCAGAAACATGGTTGGGAACCACTGATTTAAGGGATGCACCAATGAAAGGGTTGTTTCAAACTATAAATGGTGTGAAACACACACACACCTTTAATTTAGTTATCATAGGTCAGTAAAACTGACAGAAAAGGATCAGGGCAAAGAAACTGCTTAAGCTGTAATGCAATAAATAAATAATAAATGAATAAGAAATGTTCAAAAGTCTGGTTACTGCTAGAGGGTCACTTTCAGTCACTTGAATCTCTCTCTCCTATCTTTCAATCTCGGTCTCTGTCACCAGCACCCCCACCTCTACCCCCCAACACAAAGGCAGAGGGGCAGAAAAGCAGAGAGAGGCAGACTAATGTAATTTTTCTCACATTTACGAAATTGCCATTTCAACACCGTTTGAGAGATCTTAAATCTGTGAGAGAACTTAACATCTTTAGTATATTGATTTAATGTTGTCAAAGTTTGGTGTGAATTACTTGTTTCGTCTGGGAGCAGTATGATTTTATTAAAGGGTGTTTTGGCAAAACACCGAAAACAAATGCTAAAGTTTAAAGTGTCCCTATTATGCCCTATTATGTGGGCGAGCAAGTTGTTTGCAACGTAGAACGTGGGCGTAAATGTCCTACATTTAGGCGAATGTAAGCCAACTCTTTTTTTTGATAAATAAAAACTAAATATTTCATGCACTGTCGGCATCATAACTTTGCAGATTGTTTATGTTCACATACAGCTACATGACACACTGCATGAACGATCATATTTGAAAACGCATAATGGCAAAGATGAGAATAATCCAATAGCATGGCAATGGTCAGACTATCTGCAAACAGTATCCAAAGGAGCAGAGAGAACGAATATCCAGTGCAGGCAGGGTCAGAATCAGTAAATCCAGAACGATGAATAGAAAGAAGAACACATGGAACACTGGAAACACGAAGGCTTACAAAGAGGTAAATCCACACAATGAACAGCGATATGCAAAACACAACTGAGTCATTAAATACAAGTCCAAACAAGACAAGCTGGCGGAGAAACTAATGGATGGCCATAGTGACAGACAAAGTGGGTCGAGACAACTGTTCATAATAAAACTCCGGGGAACAGAGGGACACACAAACAAAGAACATAGTCCGGGCTGGAGTGCCCTCTGGAGGCTTCCAAATGCAACTCCAGTAAAGCTTGTGACAGAGCCCCTCCCCTAGGAGTGGATTCCAGACACTCCAGGGCGGATCAGCCGGCGGAGACAGCCCCCAGGGCGGAGCAGACGGCAGAGACATCCACCTGGGCAGGACAGGCCGGACTGCAACAGGGAGCAGAAAGTTAGGTTAGTAGAGGCCGCTTTGGCCAAGACCGTACCTGCGTCCAGTTCGTTGCAGCTAGTTCCCGTAATCGGGGCAGGTCTGGTTGAGAATTCCATGACCTCCATGGACGGTTCAGGGCAGGACAAAAGTTCAATTACCTCCATGGCCGGTACAGGGTCAGGTGAGAGTTCAAGAACGGCCCCCAGTGAAACCACTGGAGAGTCTACGACTGGAGTCGACATCTCAGGGGTTTTGAAGCCACTGGCGGATCCTCTGTAGTCAGAACTGGACAGTACAAAAGTACTCCGGACTGGATAAATGGATCTGGAGGTTGTGCAGCCACCAGTGGAACCTCGACTGACATCTCCGGGGGTTGTACAGCTACTGGCAGAACCTCCGGGAAATCTGTGCTACTGGCAGGCTCTGGCAGCTTAGGCCATGGGGAATCTGGATCACTTACAGGCTCTGGCAGATCAGGATCAATGATTGGGGCCAGAACCTCTCACAATAAGACCCAGTCAGTTTTCTGCCGTGGTGGCGCGAAGAACATCTGAGGCGTGAATAGCAAAGACAGTAAATCCCCTCTTACCGGAGGCTGGTGTGAGTAGTTGCTGGATCCTTTTTGGCTGTTCATTCTGTAATGAAGGCAAGCGGAGGCATGCGGATCCAATAGCAAACTACTTTATTCAAAAGCTCAGGGTAGAAACAAGCAGGGTCGATAACAAGCGTTAAGGAACAGGGACAAGAACGAATATCCGGGGCAGGCAGGGTCAGAAACAGTAAATCCAGAACAATAAACAGAACGAATATTTGAGACATTACAATACGAGTTCAAATAAGACAAGGGGGAGGAGAAACTAATGGGTGGCCATAGCGACAGACAAGGTGGGTAGAGACAACTGTTCATAATAAAAGTCCTTAAACGGGGAACGTAGTGACAAACAAACAAAGAACATAGTCCAGGAACAAAGAACCAGCTTTACTGACGAAATGCACATGAATTAATTGACGATTAAATCGCCCAGCCCTACCTACACATTATAAAATATCTGTATGGCTATAAAATCCATTGTGCCTATACTAAGGTATATTAAGTGAATGGGCTAGGCAATGCCTATTAATTAATTTTAAAAAGTAATAATAAGGGGTGTAACAAGATCTCGTGGCACAAGATCTTGCGAGATTCAGTGTGTTTTGAGAGAACTTGGCGATATCCTCGCAATATTGGTATGATGCGGCGCAACAAATCTCCACCAAAAAAGCTGCTGCCACGTTCTATCTGCCGTGACGTGCTGACATGAGTTCCAAAAGGTTTTCAATGGTCGCTTTTCGCTTCCAGTGTAGGAAAACTAATAGGGCTGGGGTGTACTTGACTTTCCGCGTTCCGTTCCATCTCGCACACAGCCACATCCGCACAGCTTTCAAATTATACTTAATCGTGGATTAGTGCGGACAGACAAGCTCGACACATGCGCAATGCCACCTACTTGAGTGGCACTCTTTTAGCGTTCTTCTCACGCATACACTGTTGTACACAGACTTAAAAAATAGCCTGCATGTGGACGGGGTGCATGGTTGTCCGCAAGCCGCCCTGATGGCGAAAATGACAATGCAGACCGCCGACGTATACTTTGGCCTTTAAGCTGTCCCGTCACACCCCTACTAATAATAATAATAATAATAAATAAGGACAGTGGTTACAGGAAAGGAGAAAAAGTGGAGACTCATGTCATCTGTCTGAGCAACATTACAAAATGTGGCCACATGTGGACTAATGTTATTTTGATGAATGATGTTATTCCTTTTCAAGATTACACTCTTGGTGGACTGGATGTCAAATCAGAAGCTGACAGAGAGAGAAAGGAGCCCAAAAAAAGTGGATGCAATATGTTCAATACAGTGTGAGCCAGACTGGCAGTATGACTGATGGTAAACTAAACATCATGAACAATGTTCGTGAGGATATGCATGTTCTCTAATAAGATGCAGTGAGAACTCTGTAAGCATACATACCTTATCTCCAAGATCGATCTTGGTGAAGTTGAATGTACTGAGGTGGGCATTGGCTTCTTTGATAGCTGGCTCAATTGTTTCTTTAAACAGCTTCTCCACAAATTGACACACGTAAGGCCACATCTGTTTCACTGTCTGAAAGGCAAAGAGCGTACCTGCTCAGTACTATGCAACTTCAGGCACTTCAAGACATATTCACTTCTTATTGCTACTGACTTGAGTATGATAAATAAGCTGCGCTTGAAACTCATTAGTTATCAGAAAAATGTATATTTTGTTTGATACTCTCTTAACTACATTTGCTAAAAACTAAATCTTCAATGCATCTAAACTACATTTTTCCACAACAAGGCTATGTGACAAAAACCACAGTTTTCATTTAAACGGGCCAGAGGGCATGCTGTAACTTGACTAACTGTAAATACTCAAGGCATTCAGAAACTATTCCCATGATAGCATACCATATCTGAGAGCAAAGAAATAACATCTAAAACCTTTTAAATAGTTTAGAGATGCAAATAGCCAAATTATACTGCATCACATTTATGAGCTACAAAATGCATGTGTGAAAGATTGGGTTGTAATAATAGTATAATACAGTACTCTAAGAGTTTCTATCCTTCTAAGTTTTGTCATGTTTGAAAAAACATCAGTGATTCTGCAGTGTTTCATGTAAATAGTTTTGCATGATTTTGAATGTTGCAGACATACTTTGCAGAAGCATGAGGCCATTCAGGTACATAAATTACGCTTCTGGGCAAAATGCCAATGAAATATTCAAATCAGGCATGCTTTTTGAAAGCTGGGAGCCACTAAATGTATATGTACAATGAATAATTTAAAAAAGCCACTGATTTTGACAGAGAGAGTGAAAAATGGTTGCTACGTGTAGTGTAACATGAGCAAAACACACTGGATTATAGCACCAGTGTACAACCAATGTTACCTCCCCCCATAGAGAGCGAGAAACAAAGTGAGAGAGTATCAGATTCCAGAATATTGACCGCTGACACATATATACAAGAGTGCTGGATTATGATTACTTAGAAATTAAGGAACAGGCAATTATTTTCTAATAATTCTCTCACCTTATTTAGCCACTCAACTCTCTCCACATCTGGATAATGAACCTGTTGGACAAAGAGACAAATATATCATGTTAATAAAAGAGAGAGGGAACAAGATTGATTCACAGATGGCATGAAAAATAGACATTCGGTTTATGCCAAAATAAGACTTTGTCTAGACAACTATGTCTTTTTTCAACTATGGTACCCATGTTTATTCTTTCACTTCAGTGGTATCATCATATCTGTAGATTGAGCAGTAGGATCAGGGATGAGCAAAGCTGCAGTTACATCTCTGTATGCGCAAAATGCTTAGCCTGCGTTTGTTTCATGCAGTAAAGGGGGGTTGGGGGGGGGTAGGATGGGCTGTAAGATGACACACTAACACTGCGCTTTTTTCCTTTCTAAAGCAGTGACATACAGTATAATAAAAGTCAGTGATATTATTGGGTTCCAGCGTTGTTTTGGACCCCACTGACTTTCATTATATTGACAATGAAGATTATTCAAAATATTTTCTTTTGTGTTCTACAGAAAAAATAAGTCATGCAGGTTTGGAATGACAGTCTCACGTAGCCAGACCTTCAGACTGGCGGTAGAAGGTCTGGGAACCTTGGCCTGTTTGAATGGCCAAGGACCACCCAAGAGGCAATATGACTGACAGGTAAAACAAGCATTCACATTTTGTTTTGTGCAGTGAAAGAGATGTGGAAATGTCCCCACAATAACAGAACACTGTGTAAAACTCTCAGATATTTTAAAGATTCTATGCCACAAACTTTACATTTTTCACATACTTTTAAAAATCCGGCATTTAGTTGATTCTTATAAGCGTTCATCCATCACAGTTGTAAACGCAGTGGATTTCTTTTTCGTGAGGAGGTTTGGCATCACAACATCTTTGTTTCAAGGTAGAATGTTAAAAAATGAGACGCACACGTCTGGACAATCTTGTATAATTTAACAAATCTAACGCACATGCACAAAAGAATAACCAAGTCTTCCCTCAAGTTTTGACTGTATAGAGCTGTAACTGTAATAATTCCATAAGAGCTCAATGTCTCTCTATTGAATAGTTTTGCAGCTTTCTTCCACATTCGTACAATCTTTACGTTGACTCCTGACAACATGGAAGTTTAATGCATGTTAATCATTCATCTCTAATGATTTAACTGTTCAGACAGAGTTTTCTCTATTAAAACAGAATAAAAAAAGATCAGATTTCATGTGGTTTCTTTTGTTTAACAAAACCAGATCAGAGTCTATTAGCAAAACAAATAATACATTTTTGTCACTTTCACATTTCGGCCACTTTTGCCTAGATTACTGACCACAAAAGACCCCTGTAATCTTACAACCGAAACTTTAAATTACAAATAAATGCCACACACAAGCAAAACAAATGTATAGGGCACATTTGAATCTCATCACTATGGTAACACAGCTGCAAAACCATAAACGCTTTTCTCCAAGACATTCCCAAAAGCCAAAAGGAAAATCTCAGGTAAGTCACTTCAGTTTACCTGAGAATACCACGCTCTCTCAGCCTGAAAGGACAATGCGTTTGTTGCACCCATAAAGCTAACCTCCTTCTGTATGTCCTATAAAAGTAACATTGTAATCTCAAGAGGCAAAACGGGGGGGTGTGACTTCCTTCTGCAGTGCAATCACTCTGAATTATTTTCATCTCAAAACAGTGTTGGTGTGCTGCACTCTTCTCAGCAAGCTCTCCCACTGACATATTCTAGTGTAAACATCAGTCAGGGCAAATAGGTTTGGACACAGCTAGAGCTACTATACCCAGCACTAGACTTTGTGTGTCCTTCCAAAATTAATATTGACTACTTTAGTATTAATGATATGTGGGAAAGACACTGAAAGTTCCCATGGTAACTGTGTTTCTATGGTCACTAGAGATCTCAGAGGATTTCTCTACATCGACAAGACCATAGACAGATATGTATGTGACTGTTCCTTTAAAAAACATCTGTCTAGAGATGAGACAGATTGTGGAGTTACCAAAGTAATGTAGAGAAGAAAAGATTCCTGACGGTGCACATAATTTGATGAAAATGCGATAATCTGTGATGTAAAAGTTTTTCTGTCTATAAATAGGCATATAGAGAGTTGTCATGTGACACTTTCAAAAAACTTGCTTGCGATCACTGGCATGTATTTAAAAAGTTATTACTTTTGAGGAAAGAGATATAACATGTCTCTTTAAGACCCATGTCATTTAAGATAACACTTCTGTTGAATTAGTGTTCACGCTTTCCAGGAACCACAGAGAAACTGGACAAACAAGTCATCGGTGTATCAAAAGATGAACCACGAAAGGCAAATAATCACAGAATCCATAACACCACTGCTGTGAAATATTATCTTAAAAAACAACTTCAAATCATAAACCAGTTCAACAGACTTCTAATCTCACACAGACAAGTTTACTCCTGCCAGAATGTAATTTGATTCAGGATCCAGAGCAGTTGGTAGTTGGTTGTTATGAGACCATGTATTAGAATAATGCAATGTTTCACTACAATAAAGATGACACTTTTATTATAAATCATAGAAAATCCCATATTGATTGAACACTTGTCTATTTGATTCAGCTAATAAGTTAAATAAGCTTTTTTGTATCAGCATGTTTAGAATTTCTTAAGTCTCCATCTTTCTTCACTATAATTCATCATTTCTAACAAATCATTTCTAACATCTCCCTTTCAAAACACTTTACATGGTTTCACCAGAAACAGGTTACAAATTGAGTACAAACCTCAAAACCATCTTGATGTAACACTTTAAAAACATACCAAGTTAAAATATAAAAGTATATATATATATATATTTATATATATATATGCATGTGAATAATAATGTCCTTATTAGCAATAGAATTTCACAATAAACTTACATATAATTTAATTACAGTTAACTACTTCATTGTTATTTATAGCTCTACATGCTGGGTAACATTATTCTTTTACATTTTTATGGTATAAAGACTGCAGGGCAGTGAATTATCAATTTAAACAACGCAGACTAACCTTATTCCTCACCCTTCAAGTCAAAATATCTCATTACATAACATATATTTACATTTGGCTTTTAAATACAGCTATGATGAGCAGAGGCTCAAGATAATGCTTATATACGAGATAAAAATAGATCAAAAATTGGTAGAGACACATGCTTGCATGATTTGGAATAACACTGTTCACCTTCACCCGAAAAGGAACAAAGTTTTGGTCTGCCTAATGTCTGACAGTCTGGGGTCAGCTGGGATCCAAACTTAGTTATGTTTCATGCACTCAAGAGTATGCTGAATGGACACAACATGGAAACCCAACAAGATGCCCTAATGTAATAAACCTGAGTGAAGCAAATTAACTCTGAACAAGGAAACAATAAATAAATAAGTAAATAAGTTGTCCATTAATCTCACCACGTTCCACTAAAACCCATTTTGTCTTTTTAGTCCAGATTTATAATTTTACTAAAACAATAAATAAACATAAAACCCCTCTTAGTTTTCACTTATTTTCTAGTGTGCTCTCTGTGGTGTTTTGAAACACGTTAATTGTTATCAGTGTAGTTTAACTTACCCATGATGGTAACTCAGTTGCCTCCAGCTCCTGTTTAACTGTGTCCTCTTGCTCAAAAAACGAAAGTGCTCTATTCAACCTAGTGTTCTTACAACTAGTGTTTCTTTTCCAAAAGAAAAATATCGTGAGTGCGATTAAAAGCCAACTAAAACTGAACTCAAAATAACCCAAGACATATATAGGGAAGATAACGACGAAGGTCTTGGCGAACTGCAGCCACGTGCGCGTCAGTTCACTGGTGCAAGACGCGGGGTCCTGGCTCAGCTCCTCGGGTGAGGAGGAAGGAATTGCCCCGTTTGTCGGTTCAGTTTGCCCGCTATCCTTTTGTCCCGTGTCACCTGCTGTTTGAGAAAGATTTCCGCGCACAGCCGTCATTATGTCCTCTGTCATATTCAGCGCGGACGAATTGTTACGCACTGCTGTCAAATCTGAACATTGCGCTTCAATGCAAAATCTTCGAGAGTAAACAAGATACTACAGATCATTCCGTGCACGCGTGGTTCAAGTAAAGATCGGCTAAATCAATTTAAAATATGTTTTCACGTTAGTTCGCCTGTACACCAGTGCATTTTGACGCGAACACTGGCTTGCTTTGTTTTAATCTAGCTGTGCATAACTGAAGTCCCAAGTCAGCTGTCGGCAGCGCCTCTGTACGCGCGCTGTCTGGTTTGCTCTGGAGAAGCGCGTGCTGTTGTGTTGGTTTATGACAGACAGCTGAGCGCTTCACACACACACACACACGCACACACACGCACACACACACACACACACACACAGCGGGTCTCAGGAGGTCAGTGAGCGTCGCGGACAGCGCAAACTCGCCACCCTGAGCCAAGCAACTGCAGATACACAAACAATGAGGCGTCGACTCCCAAGTGTGTAATTGCAGAACAATAACAAGATGCAGCTCGTTTCGTATTTTATATTTTCTGATGGACTGTATGTGAATAACGTTTGTAACCAGGCTGTTGTGGGTCACCATTTACTACCATTGTATTTTTTTTCTACTATGGAAGTCAATAGTGACCCAAAACAACTTTTTTTGCCACAGCCCACCAAAGTTTAGATTCAACCTTGATTAAACAATTGATATCTCAGACTGATTGCCATAAGTATAAAAATGCCCTGGCTAGTATAGCAAGACCATGGTACATTTGTGTTTATAATTAATTTTTTTATTTATTTGTAGTACAACAACGTTTAATTTGTTTGATTTTCATAAAGATAATTAAACATTATCTAACTGGGTGCAGAAACAACAGGATTACATTTCTGCACCCAATTTCTGTTGACAGGATGAAATTAGCAAACATAAATAAATAAATACAATAAAATAATAATAATAAAGAAATATTTATTTGTTCAACGCTTTGTGGGAGAGTCCTTTTTTTTGTTTTTTTAAACATCCTTCTATAAATGAAAGAACATATACCTCAATATATACTCATTTTACAAGTAGGCAGTTATTTCAGATACAGGCAACTGCATATTATAGTACAAAGTCATATTTTACTGTGCGCTATGTCACATTAAACTCATCTTGTTCGATCTTTCGATTATCTAAAGTCGACAGTGTTGCCATAGTAACATTAGTTTCGAGCGATTGCTCTTTGCTCGATTTAGTAGTCTGTTGTTGCCATGGCTTAGCAGGTTACCATAGCAGTATTAAACTGCGCGTGCGCTTTAGCCTTATAGCGGTATGGCGGTGAAAGCTGTCAACATAAACCTGTGATTGTTGGATTGAAAAGGAGTAGTAGGAAGAAGATCACTGAAGAGATGTACCCTGTGAAGGTAAAGCAAAGCTTATTCCGTATGAAGCAGCTGTGGTGTTGCGATTGTTTTTTTCCCCTGAACATGTCACAGCTAAACAACACGATTAGCCAATCATCGATAGCCAAATAAAACTGCTTAAGTTACATACTTTAGTGAAATCTCTTTATTTCAATAGCAAACTGTCACTTTATTATATGAACACTTCATGTGTAAAGATTCGACTTGTAAGCCTAGCGTATTTAGTTAGTTATGTTAGGTAATCGAGTCATGAGCTTCACTCTGTACAGTTGTAACACATTTGCTGTTAATTTTCCCGTCCTCTCATAAGAAAATAACAAAAGAAGATACTTGGAGGTCTGATGACTTAAAAGTGCACATTCAGGTAATCTGCAGTTTGTTTGTGTGTAAGAAAAAGACAACGTTTAGAAGCACAACCCATGAAATTTCATTGTTTTGTCAGGCACACAATGAGGAGAGCAAAAGAAGATCCAAACGAGAAGAGGAGCACAGGAAATACAGGGATGGAGAATCTCTGGATCGCAGACACAGAGATCCTGATCGAGAAGCAAGGAAAGAGAAAGAAAAACTGAGAGAGAGAGAAAGCACACGAGAGAGGAGTAAACACAGTGACCCAGACAGAGATAGAAACCAGGATATCAAGAAGGAAGACATCAGGGATGATAGGTATAAAGAGAGAAAGAGAGAACGAGAAAGAGAGAACAGACACAGAGATGGAGATGAAGAAGAAAAAAGACATAATCGAGGTGAAAAGGAAAACAGTGAAAGGCGGAGAGATAGAGAAAAGGACAGCTATAAAGACAGGGACATAGATGGGTACAATCAAGGGGACAGGGGTACAAACAGGGAAAGAGAAAAAGACAGAGATAGAAGGAGAGCTGAGAGTGACAGGGAGCGAAAAAGTGAAACAGACAGAAGAGAAGGGGAAAGAGACAAAGAGAGGGACAGAGAGCGAAAAACTGAAAGAGATCGAAGGAAAGAGGGGAGAAGAGAAGGAGAAAAAGAAGAAAGGGAGAGAGTCAGAGAACGAGATAGAGAGAGAAGAGAAAAACACAGAGCAAGAGAAAGTGAACAGAATCGACATGAATATGAGGAAAAACAGAGGGATGGAGAAAGGAGAGAGATGCGCAGTGATAAAGAACAATCTAGACATAAAGGTATGATTATTACTATTTTTGCCTAGAGAAAAGTTTTTTTGGTTCATGACCTTTTTTTTTTTAAGAAAATCGAAAAATCAATACGATCTCTTTTGTTACAGAACAAAGAAGAGATAGAGAAGATAGAGAAAAGAGAAGAAGGGAAAAAGAAAGCCATGTAAGCCATAAGATTGTTGCGATTTTTAAGCAAGATAATAATAATAAGCAAGATATTAAGAACCATAGATAAAATATAATAACAAATACTAATGCAATTCTGACTGTGCTGGTGTTATGGAGAAATGTTTAAACATTCTGGCTCGTCATCTGATTTTAATGAGCTCTATTGGAATTCATAACTGGAACTGATTTTTGCTGAAGTTGTTGCTTTGTACAGGTGGCAAACACAAGTCACTCTCGAGAAGTGGAACAGCATCACCAGGAGTGGCAAGAGTCAAAGAATATTGGCATCAAAGATGGGGATAGGGAAAAGGCCAGGGAGAGGGAAGAGAGAGATAGACAGCGTGAAAAAAGGCACAAGGAGGCTTCAGAATCCAAGAGGAGCGACAGAGACCGGAAACATAAAGATTCCTCAGGCCACGACCTGAATGAAAGATTAAATGGAGACAAAGAGGTATAAACGAGATCAAATAATTTATAAGATTCATTACATCCATTTCCTTTTTTTCCTTTTTAGGTTTGTGAGGTTATAAATCTCCACTACAAGTTTTATATTTGTGTGGGTGTGCAGGACCCTACCAAGATAACTCAAATAACATGGAGGTCTGTTCAAGCAGAAATGAGTGATCCAGAGATCCCTGTTAGGTTTCTGTTTGAAGATTACAATTAGTTCAGTTAGTCAGCACAAAATGAAACATCAACCTGTCTAATGCATGTTATTTATCATATTTGGAACAATTTAAACGCACAAAAATAAAAACAGCCTATCAGCCTCAATGACAGGTCCTTTACAAAAACATTTACCTTTTGGAGTCTCAGAACTCACTTCTCTCAGGCGCTAATATTTAAAATAGTTTCATTGCATGTGTTTATCTTTATTTTTTAAGCTATTTCTGCTTTCTAGCCCTACTGTAAGTTAGTAATGATTAATATGATTGCATGTCTTTGTATTTCAAGGTGGAGAATGAAGAAACTAAAGAGGACAAACAATCAAGCAAAGATTATCATAATGATTATGAGGAGGATTTTGAGGTGTGTAGCAGTTTAGTGCTTCCGTTACACACATGACTTAATTAACATAGAATTAATTAATATATATAAATATATATATTATATTATATATAGTGTATTTGTATAGGGTTTATATTTCCCTTATACCTGATTGGAATCTTGAAGCTATAATATAACCAACAAACTTCATCAAAATTTAAAACAAATTCCATTTAATGCTTTTGGTGATGCTTTTTAGGATTATGAAGAAGACTTTGAGGATGGTGGTGAAGAGGAGGATGATGATAAGGAGGAGGAGAATGATGAACATGACAAAAAAGTAAGAGAAGACAAGAAAGAGTTGAGTCCCAAGAGAAGAGAAGAGATTGAAGCCATCCAAAGAGCCATTAATGAGGAAAATGAGAGAATCTACTCTGCAAGATCAAAGCCTGCGACCACAGAGATAGCCGTCACCCAGAGAGGTAGTTAGTCCGAAGACATGTCACTCATAGAGTTTTCAATGAGGGGAAAAATGCACCACTTTATTTGGCCAGCTGCTCTGTCGAATGATGCCTAACCTTGTAAGCAAAGGAGCCAGTCCCTAATCGATAAAGTCATCACGTCACTGCAGCTGCCATTAGAATTCCTGGTTGATATAGAACACATTAAGCATTCTGAGACTGTGAATGTGCACTAGTCTAATCTGAATAATAAGCTTTTTAAATGCTGATTTCAATGGTGATTTCAAATATGAAATTTAATCGTAAGCTTGGTCAATAGTTTTAGAGCATTTGATGTTTCCCTATTGAAAGAGATAAAAGTTGCACCTGCAGGTACAAGAGCTGATTTAAAGATGGGTGCCGAGTGGCATGACTTTCCATAAAGGGACTTTGTTATAAAAAAGAACAGCAAATTCAGTGCATTTGTTTTGTTTTCACAGAAAAGCACTCTGACAGAAGTCGAACGCATGGCAAAATTATTGATTTTGTTTCAGCAAAGCAGAGAGAGATCAGCCAGAAAGTGGCCAAGAAACAGAAGCAAGTTCCCTATCTTCATAATGATCTAATGTAGAAGTTATTTTGAAGTAACACACTTTTTAAATAAAAAATGAATTGAAAATGGTGACTAATTAGTTTAAATTGAATTTATTTGATTTGAAGGAAGCGCAGTGAAGAACTTCTGCGCCTGATCGATTTAGACTTCTCCATCACCTTCTCTCTGCTGGACCTGCCTCCTGTCAATGAATATGACATGTACATCAAGAATTTTGGAACAGCCAATACAAAACAGGTTTGAAATCTAGGAAGTTGTAGGTGCTTCCTTGTTATAAAATGGGAATGGGATTTTTTGTTATTATTATTATTATTATTATTATTATTTGGCCATATTGTAAACATATTGTTTTACACATCTTCTCTGTCAACTAGATTTGTGTGTTTTCCATTAGTTGTGATCAAAATGACTTTTACACAGTCTCATTGAGATTACTGTGTACAGGCTTGTGTGCAGTGCAATGAAGACAACACTGATCGAGATACACAAACAGAAGAAGTGGACTTGACAGACAAATGGACACAACACCCACCCGAAGCAAATGCAGCATGTGGAGGTATTGTGACCAGCATTGATTCTGTCATTAGTAATGAAGACCAAATGGGAATACAGTGTATTTTGTTCTGTTTCATTCTCTGAACTGTAACCAGGTTCCAGGGCGTCTCAAGACACTACCGATAAATCTACTTCAAGAATAACTGCTGATTCTCAACGTCTGACTACTTTTATACGCTCTGCTGCACAGGTAAAGAGTAGTTGCAATTAATCTCAACCAAAATGCAAAAACGCGTCGTTGTTCTGTCTCACAAATAATAAACAAATTAAATGCATATTACATAAAGTTATCAAAAAACCATCTAATAGTGCTGCTTTCTTGAAAATGACTATTTAATTAATTATTTATTTGGATGTTAGGTGATGGCTGTTTTAATAGAGGAGAATATGGCAGAGAGTAATTCAATCAGAAGACTTCGCTCTCAAACAGACTCGCTGTCCTTTAGTGACGGCTGCATTCAACTCAATACCAAACTCCCTTTTCTTCATGGTAATATTTCAAAAATTATATTTACAGTGCTAAATCTAAATTAGCAGAGACTGAGGGATGGATACATGAGTGTGATTAGAACTACTTAAAATGATAGAAGCCATATTTTGGAAAAATGTATTTAAAGTGTCATTTAAGTTTGGCTCATGTTCCATTTGTTTACATGAAGAGGGGCCGATTAAAAAGTTTTGGCTTGGCTTTTCAGGACATGTGTTGCACAGGTGGTACAGACCCTGTATGCCCCATCATGTAACTGTGTGTATCTACCTGCAGGTCGGCAGGTGAGTCTGCTGCAGTTCTCTCATGTCCAGAGACAGACTCTTTTGTCTGTTCATCCTGCTTCCTCCAAAAGCAGTGCTGTACGGCTTGACAGTGAGACAATCATCTGTGTTTGGAACATCTGGGAACCATCCAGACCCCAAAAAATTCTTCTTTATGAATCTGACGTAAGGAGGAGAACATGCTTGCATCATTAAAATGTATTGTTGATATTTCTGAAACAACTGCTGTCTCAAAACAGCTAATAAAGATCTAAATCTTTTTCTCCTATTTGTTTACTCTCAGGTGAGGTGTTGCTGTTTCAGTCCTGGGAAAGTTACGCTAGTGTTTGCTGGCACAGAAGTAGGCTCAGTGGTGGTATGGGACCTCAGAGAACATTCTGGTACTCACTTGAACTTGGTGGTTGGCAAAGAGTTGTGGACACTACGCTACCCAACCTTCTCAACAGGTCAGTCAGTGCTCACTGCTTCAGCTGCAGTGCCATCTAAATAAATAACAGAAAAACAAGTATTTGCAAATCTGTGTACCTGTATTGAGATATAACTATTTGGAGTCATGTCACAGGTTAAAACTAAACTGACCTGTGTTTTGTGTATGGTTGCAGATGCTGTGCTTTCAGGGGTGGGCCACCTCTCTCCTGTGGTGTCCATTGAACCTGTACTATTGACTGCTGATTCAAGTTCAAAGAGCACACTGACTGCAGACAAAGATGGTATGGTGTTTGAAACTAATTATTCTAATAAATAAAAACACTACAGTTCAAATGTTGGGGTCAGTAAAATAAATATATCCCAGTTGCACAAAAAAATACTTAAAATATATGGCAATAATACGCGAGTGCACCACTGATGCACGTGATATGTCATCTGCACACAATTTAATTCAGTTAAGCACGTATCCAAACTTAAACTCTGGTCGCATCGCGGGGAAATGAAAACAACTCTTGTTTTGTTACAATGAAGAAAGGCACGAACACGAACCATGTCTCAGAAACAGCAAGCCAGCCAACGTAAACAAGTGACACAAGTGCTAATTTCCAATGCATAAA
>JAUCNO010000873.1:1086777-1106580 GCA_032353835.1 Enteromius viviparus | reverse complement strand
GACTTATTTTTCTCGTGATCTCGACATAACAAAAGTTGTTTTCTCGTGATCACGAAATCAAACGAAAATCAGAAAGGACAGCCAAACGAGCGTGGAAACAGCTGCAGCTAGTTCAGAAGCCCTCCGGCGCCAGACAGATACTGCTTTTAGGGTTCCTATCATATAATGTATTTTGTTGTACTGCTTGCATTCCTTAGTAAACATTGTAACATTGGTTCTGCTTTGTTTCACAGAACTAATAGTTGCCTGGGTTGCATAGGCTACCTATGTGTGGGGCAGAGCTATCAAAATAGGGGCATCAGGGGTAGGGGTGTGTTTGTTTTGGTGATTTTAAATAACACTAGCTTCCAGAAATCGCTTACCCTGCCTTTAATTGCAGCGTGACTGGCATCCTCACTATTGAGAGAGTGAACAAAACAGTATTCCTAAAGCAGTTCTAACTTAATTGTTAAAATAAATTTTATACTGTTTCACCGTGTACACCATGTATGTGTTTATGTAATCACAACCAAACATGATCTGTGAATATGCATCTTTTACTTCAGCATGTCTCTCCATATGTGTAAAATGTTGGCTGTTTACCAAAACATCTCCGCTTGTCAATCCAGCATTCTAGCATGTCAGACACCCCCAGGAAGTGCTAGGATGGCTAAAATGGTACTGGAAGGAGGGGTGGGAAACAAAACCCATAGTGGTGATTGGCTATTTGGCTGGTAGCCAAGGTAACAGGACTAAAAGGGTGAAGGTTTCCTCTTTCTCTATGTCCTCTGAAAGGTCAAAAGAATCAGACACAGTCCCTCAGAGGCAGAAATTGTACGACATCACCTACATCTCAACACTTAAGAACATTTCTGTAATTACTAGCTCATAGTCCATAATAATGTAATTGCACCTAAATCAATCTTTCTAATTATACAAGTTCACATTTGATCCATGAGGTAAATAGTAGCATTTGCGTTTGCACGTACAATTATGCTTTTAGCACTGAAGTCACTTTTAAGAAAGCGTGCACTTAAAAGGATAGTTTATCTACAGGGGTCCAATGCTGTTTTTCAATGCTTTTATTTATTATTTATTTGTTTATTTAGTAATATATTGCATTGTAAAAAATAAAGAGTAACAAAATAAGTTTTAATGTTTGGGTGAACTATCTCTTCAGGCAAGTAACTAACAGTCAAATGCTATACCATACACTTAGAATAAATAAGTGTTTGATTCAAATAAATAGCAGACCATAAATTACAATACTTAAAAAATGGCATATTGATTACTTTTCTTTATATTTACTCAGGGTTATTTATTGTTTGTTTATGTGTTTGGATATAATAAATATTTCCTGTGACTAATGTCAGCGTGTGCTGGTTTAACAGCACTTTAGCAGACTATTGGTTGATGTGACATTAATCAATTAGCTAAATGAACATTAATGGCAGTCTCTAAACTAATGCACAGGAGATGCATAGAATGTGTCACTGCACTTTTCCCACTGCATTTATTCAGTCCTGAATGTAGTTAATCAGAAACTGTGCTGTGATGCAATATAGACATACAGTAATGAGTATGTTGAGTGTATGTTCAAAGCATATTCTTCAAAAAAAGAATAAACAAAGTTCTTCAGCTTTTCACATTCAACAAATGTGACAAGACATATTGTGATTTGGATGGAAGCATAAAATGTCTCTCTCTGCATGATTTCACCAAATTCCACTTGAAGAACAATTGGTACATTGCAAGCTTTATATATTTCATAGAACTTGTTCATTCTGAGTCTGTAAGAACAATTCCATAATGTCAGTGCTTTCCATTTCTGTCAAGTGTGGTTTACATCACAATCAGATGTTGGACTCATTGAAGCGAGAGGATAACACCACCTCTTTTCCCATTCTCTCTCTCTCTCTCTCCGCAGCCCCCCGCCCGTGTTTCTCCACACGACGGCCATATGTGCAGTTTCACAGTGGCATCCAGACATCTCCCATCTCAAGTCCTGTCATTCTTTCCAAGCTCAGACATCTGTCAGAGAGTGAGCACGAGCCAGAGAGATGCAGCCACGCAGAGCCTCCGCTCAGCTGGTGCTGTATTGGTGGAAGTCCGGAGGCATTTCATAGTCTCCATTCAAAACTTCATCAACTTTTTATTTCATTATTTATAGTTGTATTTTTATTTTTCGTCACTCGAAATAGTAGTGAATGAAGATAGACTCTTGAAGAAAACAGCAATATTTGGATTTATATAAAATGAAAAAACGAAGAAGAAAAAAAACGCACCTTTTGTGCTTTGCTGTGCATTTAGAGATTTTTTTCCCCCTTCTCTATTTACTTAGTTTATTGTTGTTATTTTTTTTTTTTTCTTTTTGCTCACTGCAACTGCATTCTCCACCTACACACTCTCAGAGAGATAGAGGGAAAAAAGCACAAAACTTCACCAGGGTGGTACTTTTTTAAAAAGTATACTTCATGTATGTTTTAGGTATATAAATATATACACACTTTCGGTTCTAATGTGCAACTTTAAGGTACCAGTATGGATCCACAAAGGTGTACCTTTAAAAAAGACTATTAGAAACTTTAAATACTTAAAGAAACTTTTGTACCTATTTTTTCGGATTGCACCATTCCACACCCCATATGGATGTTAAATGTTTAGCCTACTGTATCATGTTGGTTTGTATATTATGCAAAATTTTGCAGCTTAATGTATACAGTACATTTGCTTATGACAGATATGAGTCTCCACTAAATAATGCATAAATCACTAATGAAAGAATGAATAAATTAATAAACTGTTTTTTTACAAAATGTTATGCTAAATATTATTTTAAAGAAAAGTTCAAATTATGTCACATGAAAAAGTTTTAAAAAGTAACTTTTAAAAAAAGTCTTACATTTACAAAGTGAGCAGAAAGAAATATATATATATATATATATATATATATATATATATAATATTATTATGATGTTTAAGAATTATTAAGTTAGGAACATTTTGGACAAAGCATTTTGCAACCTTAATTAACCTTATATATATATATATATAGTACTGTATACCAAACTACTATTCAAATATGTGTTCATGAACTTAATTTATTTAAGAAACTCATAGATAGGATGGATGGATAGATAGACAGATAGATCCCTATTTTAATATCAACCCTGAAAAAGTCAAGATAAAAATGAAAGAGGAAATTATGAAAGAAAGACAGCATATGGTGTAATGACAGAAGAAGGGAGGCGGTGAATGAGCGAACAATAGTTTGGCATAATTAAAGGGACATTGCAGATATGCGTTCATAACAGATGTATGAAAGCCTGTCCAGGACACCCAAGCCTCCCGTTGAAGGACGTTCTCAGTCTATCCGGTTTTGCGCTGTCGGGGTGGTGCTGTCCCGCTGAAACTGGTCAGGCCCATGTGTGGATCTACCGGACAGCTTGGCACTCAGCAAGCGGCCTGTGCTGTCACATCTCTCTGCTTGGCGGGCCACATTGGTGAATGGCGGTTACTGGTTACTGGCAGCTACAACTGACTACCTGCTCATCTGCTTCTGGCTATGGTTGACCTGGGGCGGACTCTGTGGGCCCACATGCCTCTTTAGCGGCCAGACAATCTGCTCCTTCTTCACACACACACACACACACACAAGCGTATGTCACAAACATTGCTCTGCCTCAACAAATTGACACAGTAAATACACACTGAACACAAATAACTAACTCTACATGCTCAAATACAAACTAAACATGTGTTAAAACAATGTATATGAATCACTAAAGGAAATGCTATTTGTTTAGTCTTACCCCTCCCTTGCCTCCAACCACACACCTCGTTTCTCTCCATCCTTTTTTCCACCCCTCCCTTCTCCTATGTGTTCCCACCAGCTCTCTCCATGTGTAGTGCTAAATGCCCAGACGTACCATCTGAGTGATTCCATCGCCAAGACTTTCTGAAAACTCCACATGGGATGGCTGTCCCACTGTTGCAGAAGAAGAAAGAGGAATTCCTTTTAATCAAGAACCAGAGACGGCTTGGCCAAGAGTCCTGGGAATCCTGTGAAGGTTATTTGAAAGAAAGGAAAATATATATGATATGCACACACACATGAACACATCTACGTACAAATTGCAGTCAAAATAATGACCCCAGAAAGGCAGAAAGTACGGAGTAACCAGACTCGGGAGATAAACTGTGGACCTCTGTCTGATATCTTCTGAAATTCCAAAGAACTGCAACACCCGGTTAAAGAGGAGCTCTGCCATTTCAAAAGCTCTGGGCAAACCTTTCAGAGGTATTAGGCAATAGAATTTGGAGAATCGATCGACAATAACTAGGATGCATGTGTTACCCTGCGATGAAATCCACTCCTAGATTTGACCAGGGCCATTTGGGGACAGGAAGTGGTAGCAGCTTTCCTGAAGGCAGGTGTCTGTGGCTATTCGAGATAGCACGTTCTTGACACCCCCTGACGTACCTTCTTACATCTTGGGCCATCATGGGCCACCAGAAACCATAATGCAGGAGTGAGAGCGTTCTGTTGGCCTCTGAGTGTTCAGTGCCCAGTGAGGTGTGGGTGGAGTGGATGAGTTGTGGTCAACCCGGCGGAGGCGCAGGAGCCGGCTTGGAGGCGACAGGAGGGGAGGTCCACTGAGAGAGGATGGCATCATGCCGTATCGCCCATGGGTGCCCTAGAACGATGTCAGTTAGCACTATATAAATAAAAGTGTATGATTGATCAGTCGTAAGCAGCCGCTCTAATCCCTGGCACTAGGTGGTGAGGAGGGATCACTCGTTCCAATCTGCTTACTGCAGTTAAATTAAAAAACTTTAAGGAATACCCTTGTATGGGGGTTGTACCTTGTTTTAAGTAACAAAGTTGTTCCCCCGCTGAAACAATCACAATCAGAGCGGCAGAAAACCTCCTGGAAGTGGGTTATAAAATACGCAACTGCTGGGCCGGCCTGACTCCATAGCATCTCAGCCCACTGTAGAGCTGCTCCTGATAAACAAGAAATTACATATCTGATTTTAGCATCATCATTAGGATTTACCATAGAATATATTGCAAAGGTGATGGAGCACTGCAGCAAAAATCCCTTGCACTCCTCCGCCAAGCCGGAGTAGAAAGTGACGATAGCGGGTGGTGAAGGAGGGGTGATGGTGGTGGCAGAGACAGACGCTGGTGTCGGTGGTGGTGGCTGTGGTGGCTGTGGAGCCGTGGATGGTTGGAGAAGAACTTGCCGAAGTCCATCGAAGAGTTCTTGAAAGGGATCTGGTGTTCTTATGCTGCTGTAAATTAAGTTGAATGTTCTTTAGAAAGTTTGTGGAAGAAAGCAATCTGGATGTTAACACAGTCCTTTGTTTCATCAGATACTTGGAGATGATTGAGCAACACAGAGACGAAGGAGACATGTGGAGATAAGACAGCCACACACCACAGATGCTTGGAGACAATGGAGACAATGGAGACACACTAGAATGAAAAAGTGCACAAAGGTAAGTACAAGGTGAGTGTCTTAGCAATAGTAAGGTTCAGGGAGCAAGGGAATCAGTCCAACTTCGTGCAAAGGAGAAACAGATGCTGGCTTTGTGATTAGCGTGGTGATGATTTAAGCAAGTTTGAGCATGGCATAGTTGTTGATGCCAGACGGGCTGGTCTGAGTATTTCACAATCTGCCCTGTTACTGGGATTTTCACGCACAACCATTTCTACGGTTTACAAAGAATGGTGTGAAAAGGGAAAAACCTCCAGTATGCGGCAGTCCAGTGGGTGAAAATGCCTTGTTGATGCTAGAGGTCAGAAGAGAATGGGCCGACTGATTCAAGCTGATAGAAGCGCAACTTTGACTGAAATAACCACTTGTTTCAACTGAGGTATGCAGCAAAGCATTTGTGAAGCCACAACACACACAACCTTGAGGCGGATGGGCTACAACACAGTTTGTACGAGCTCACCAAAATTGGACAGTTGAAGACTGGAAAAATGTTGCCTGGTTGCCTGAGTCTCGATTTCTGTTGAGACATTCAAATGGTAGAGTCAGAATTTGGCATAAACAGAATGACAACATGGATCAACCCAATAGAGCATCTTTGGGATGTGGTGGAATGGGAGCTTCGTGCCCTGTATGTGCATCCCACAAATTTCCATCAACTGCAAGCTGCTATCCTATCAATATGGGCCAACATTTCTAAAGAATGCTTTCAGCACCTTGTTAAATCAATGCCACGTAGAATTAAGGCAGTTCTGAAGGTGAACGGGGGTCAAACACCGTATTAGTATGGTGTTCCTAATAATCCTTTAGGTGAATTTACAATGTAGTATACTACTGTGTTTTTGATGTTGTTGGTCTATATTTCTGCTGGAGGAACTGGACATCTTGTTAGATACATAGCATAATGGATTCTATCAAATAACAACAGATAACAAATCTAAAACTGACTGACTCTGTTAGAAATCTTATAATGGGCCATGGTTGGGTCTAGAGACCTGCATCCCACACACACTGAGTGTGGCGCGGGACAAGATTTGATGGATAAGTGCGGACGGTAAGGTCCTCATGTTATGGGACAATATAATTATAACTTCAAGAGTTCACGCTCATAATATAATAGTTAGTTTGGTGTGCTGTCAGGGGAGCGAGCCCGGAAGTTCGAAGTTCGGCTCGATCCCTTACTGCCCCCTCGGAGGACGTGAACTGAATAACGGTGGAGAAGGGGAGGTGGTGGGATGCTTGAAGCGAGACTGAGGATGGAATGGAATCTGGGGTTTGATTAGCTGATGAGCCGTCGGCTGTGTGGGATTAACTCGTATCGCGTTCCTCTCGAAATGCGTTATTTGCAAAAGGTTCACTAAAAGAAGTTAGCAACAGATTTTGGTCCATCGCAGGTTAGGGTCAGAAGAAAATACTATGCAATGGTGATGACTTATGAATTTTCTCTAAGCATATGAAAAATACCAGACAGACATTTTGTTAGATTAGCTTAGATTAGATAGATTTAGATTTTGTATTAGATTCTGTATTTTTATTTAATTCCTTTTTTTTTTTTCCGCAAAAAGCGGTTCTCCTAAATGGCATTATGGCATTTTTTTGTATGAGCTGAAAGTTCTTAGGTAAGAATTTCCTCTGCCGATGATGTTACCTAGTATACTAACCATGCTCACAGTTATTGGTTGTTTGATGCTGGTCTTTGTCAATAATTTTGCATGTGACTGTTGTACTGATGCTCCTCATCACCTGTACTATTTCTGTGCTCAGTTCACTAGTGCCTGGTGCTGAGGCGAAGATGGAAAGTGCATGTAAAAGGTTTCCCTTTTTATGTGGGTGTAAAAACGTTTAGCATCTAAATAAACTAAATTCTTCAAAAAGCAGTGGTTGTTAATGGAGAAACTTTTTACTATTTACCAAGCGATGAATGATAGAGAACTTTGCTAAGAGTATATTTTTTTAAGAGTATATTACTTTTATACATTACAGAATACAATTATTGTCACAGGCAGGCCAGGCTCTACCCCTTCACAATCACAGCGCACACCCTCACCTGAGTACTAATCACTGCCACCTGCCCGTCATTCCCCTCCTGATCACTAGCCCCATAAAGCACCAGTTCTCTACTTACCTGAATTACTTACCTGTTCATATTCTCATATAAGCTCATATTCTCCAGAGTTCCCTGTGCCTCCTGTGTTTCCTGGTGTTCCCGTATCATCATTGTCAAGGTCTTTCATCTGTTGTAAGTGCTGCAACGTGTTTCCTTTGTCCTTGCAACATATACTCTGTTACTTCCCCAGTCACCACTTCAAGACCGATCTTCACTCCCTTACCCACCTGGAATCCCTCTGCCATCTTCCGTCTTATCCCCGCGCAAAAACCTTAAATAAAAATCATTATTCATCTTGACTCACCTGTGTTCCATCCTTTCTGTGACAGCTGGCCAGTCCAATACATCTAGCACAGGATGAGCACTTGTGGATTCCCTCTAACAAGCACTGATGACCCCACCAGTGCCACCACCAATGCCAACAACCAGCACTTTCGACAACATCAGCTCTTCTTCGCTGCACGTGCCATCAACCTTAACAAGGCTGAGCCAGTGCCCCACAGAAAGGTATATATCCTCTGTCACTCCCCGAGCAAAAGGCCATGGAGGAGTAAGTAGAAGAGGCTCTCTACCAAGGATACATCTACCATTCTACGTCCCCTGTCGCTTCGAGCTTCTTTTTCATGGCCAAGAAGAAAGGTGGCTTGCGGCCTTGTATCGATTACAGAGCCCTAAACAATATCATGATCAAGTATCAATATCCTCTTCACCTCGTCTCATCGGCACTTGAGCATGTGTTAAAAATGACCAATCACAAGAGCGGAGAGATAGTCTTAAAAGTCTATTTCATGAGCGAGCAGGGGTTGAGCAGTTGAGAGAGCTTAGAAGGTTGAGCGAGCACTGCTTAGCGGCTTTCTCGCGAGAGCGCACAGATACTATTCGTCTTGTTTTTATGTGCACTAGATTGAAATTATTTAAACGCCATAATCACAGGTATGATATATAATAGAAACTGCTTAGGGGCACAGATTTTTTTCCCCCTAAGTGCTTGTGCCGCCTCCCCACACGCCATGAAAATGTCATGGCTGCCCCGTTTGCCCATGCCTAAAACCGCCCCTGGTTAGCAGTGTGTAATGTCAAAAAATCCATGGCATTTATCACCTGGCAAACTCCTGCCCCTGCCAGTTCCAAATCACCCCTTGTCACACCTAGGAGTGAACTTAATGACGGAACTGCCATCCTCAGGGGGTAACAACTGTATCCTTGTCATAGAGATTCTCTAAATTCTGCCATCTTCTGCCCTTGTCAGGTTTACTGAGCACCACGGAAGCCGTTGAACTCCTACTTAATCATGTTTTTCAATTTTACGGTCTTCTGGAAGATATTGTTTCCGACCGTAGAACTCAATTTATCTCCCGAGTGTGGAGAGCTTTTTTTTTTTACTCCTAGGTGTGACTGTCAGCCTGTCCTCAGGATACCATCATCAGACAAAAGGACAGGCTGAGAGAAAGATCCAGGAGGTGGGGCAATTCTTATGAACCTTTTGCCATGGCTACCAGGACTCCTGGAACCAGTTTCTTGGCTGGGCCGAGTACGCGCAAAACTCTCTGCAACAGCCAGCCACTGGACTAATGCCCTTCCAGTGTGAACTCAGTTTCCAGCCCCCATTCTTCCCATGGTGCGGGGAACCTATTTATCTTCCAGCGGGAGATATTCACCATCTTTTCATTTTTCCCTTCTCAAACCCTATACCTCTGTGAAGTTGGTTTGTTAGATATAACATTTTTTTTAAATACTTCAAAGTTACCCCAAATAGTCTTGTTTGTTTGTGCTACATTTGTCCCGGGAAAAGTTTTGTTTGTGCTGCTTTGGTTTTTAAAATATTAGACATTACGTTTATAAGCAATGACATCACCATTCCCTCTACAAGCTCCAAACAAACTCAAAATAGACTTATATTATATTATCTATAAATAGACTCGTTAGTGCTTTGTTTGTGCTGGTTTGTGTCGGTAAAAGTCTTGCTTGTGCTGCTTCAGTTTTTAAAATATTAGATACTGAATTTTAGGGTCGATGACGTCTCCAGCCCCCTTACAAGCTCCAAACTGACCCAAAATAGGCTCAATAGTTGTTTGTGCTGTTTTTTATTTTGCAGCTGGTTAACCAAACATTAATTTATCATATTAGAATAATACAAAAAAAAAGAGTTACCTCTCAAACATGCATATCTTAAATTGATGTTGCTTTAATATAGGATGGTATTGATGTTTCTTTGTTTTTTTCTTTGTTTTGTTTTTTATTTATTAAAAAAATATATTTCACATTTAATCCTATTTATTTATTTTATATATAGCTTTAAGTTTTTCTCTGTTCAAATAAATAAATAACCTGTGTTTCATCCCTTCTGTGACAATTATGACTTTGTTTGCACCTCTAATAATCATTGTGCCATCTTTTTTCTGGGAGAGCTGAATTACAGTTCTGCTGTACAGCACCACATTGTTATGGTCATACATTATTGTAGGCCCTTACATTTGAGCAAAAATATTTATCAACAATTTTTCTTATTGTTTATAATGTTGCCTAATTATAACTATAACTAGTTATTATAACTAATTTCATCCATGCTCATGACAAAATCACATATTAGTATGGGCTTAAAGTGCCCCTGTTATGCTTTTTCAAAAAGTATTGTTTATGCAGTGTGTCATGAAGCTAAAAAATGCATCTATAACTGCGCGCGGCACCGGCAGATCATCTGATTTTTTCCCTCCTTAAAGAATTCATTCTTATTAAATAGAATCAAATATAATTAAGTATTTAATTGTTATTAAATAATATTTAATCATTATTTAAATCTATTTGAAATATTTATTGTGTGTACATTAACAATAAAAACAGCTGTTCTTTTTGTAGCTACATAACGGAAACGAATTGGACGCCGATTTCTGAAGAGCACATCACAATTATTATTTGTTTATAAATATATATTTCGCATAAGGGCGTATTTAGGCTATTGTTTTTCTCTGTTCACACAACGTGTGAGTGATGTGAATCCTCATGTTATGGTGTTGATGCTCTTTTTTTTAAGGATGATGTCCTGTTGACATGTTATTTCACCTTTTATAAATTATTTTTTTTTAAAAGTCATCTATATTATTTTAAGGGTGTTATATTATAATGTTGTTATTGTTTTATTTTGTTATTTTATCTATTCTATAAATAATTTGTAAGAGTTAATTACTGTATTCTCACAAAGATGCTTTATCTGGATAAATAAATGAACGCACTCACCCAGTGTGTTGATCTTCTTCTGTAACTCTTTGATTTCATCATCTCTCACTCTCAGTTTCTCTTCTAGTTCATGTCTGGCTCTCTTCTCTGAAGCACTCATGTATGTCTGCAGTGAATAGGGTTCAGTCTCCATGCTGTCTATAACATCTAGAATCTTTAAGATCTTCTCTGAGTTTCTCTGGTCCTTTAACCCCATCACACTGAACCAGCTCCCATAGAGACTCACAACACTCTGAGATTCTGTGGATTCAACAAAACCTGTCACGCTTTGGTCAACAGTGAGTTCAGTGATGAAAAGCACCAGGAAGTGCTCTCGTGAGTTAAATATTTCTTTAATCTTCTCCATTTCTGCTCTGTCTTCATCAGTAAGAGGAGTAACAGGAGTAATGAGGATGAAGAGATGAACTCCAGGATCACAGAGAAACAGACAGCGGTAAGTCTCCCGCATCACTTCCTCCTCTGAGAGCCGAGAGAGAACTGGAAGCTCTATCACACTGATCTGACGTTCATGAATCACTCCCTCTTCTCTTCTCACACACTTTACTCATCTCTACCTGAGCTTTACTGATTTTGCCTATAAACAGTTTAGACACTGAGCTCTTGAGTGCTGGATTATTTCCACACAGCACAATGTTCAGCTTTGTTTTTCCAGCAGTCATCACTGAAAACATTAATAAGAACATAATGAGATCACATTCTTGGGTGAATTTGCTTTCTATGTAGAGTATAGGTCTACAACAACATACAGACCATCTGCACCCACACTACAGCTTTATGAGAAAGAGTTCACTTATGGACCAAATCAATGGACCATTATGTTACCATTTAACCACTACAAATGTGGAAAAATTAATTAAGTCAAAAAATAAATAAATAAATAAAAATTAAACAAAATGTAACCCATTTTCTGTCAAATGTCTTAATACTCAAAAATATTTACAGTTTTGTTTTCCAAAAGAAATACTAGTTCAGGCCATACAGTAGCGCTCCCTGTCTTTCTCTAAGACAACATCACTGAGGACAAAACAGTGGTTCATGGTCATGTTCTCAGAGGTATTACCCAGAAAATAGAAAAATATCTGACAAACCTCCTCCAGCATGTCCTGTTTCTGTGCTCTCTTTGAGATCAGAGTCCTTCTGCTTTTTGTCTTCTCTGACTGAGGCTCCACATCTGCTCAGATCTTCATCCACCGATGATCCACCTTCATCCTCAAACATGTCACAGTTGAGAAATTCTTTACATTCTTTCTTGAGGATCGCTTCTGTCCTTCTGAACATCTCATACCGCCATCCTGTGCTTACTGTGGAAAACCTCAGATGTCCTCCTCCACACTCCTTTATTAAATCATGAATAGTGTTGTTCCTAGAAGTGAATATTGATCCGCGTGGCTCATCATCAGTGGTCAGCACTATAGTGTGTTTCATGGCCTGGTAACTGAAGAGGTTCAGCACATATTTCACTCTGTGACTTTCTTCTTCACTGAAGTTCTTATTCTGCAGTACGAGGACAAACACATGAGGTCCTGGAGCAGACAGAGACACACACTCTCTCACTCCTTCCATTATCACCCCCTGTCGGAAACTAGGCTGGAGCAGGCGAGGATTGAAGGCCGTGATCTTTCTCCCCTCCATTTCTCCACTGATTCTGTCTCTGGACTTGCGTAAATAGTATGGAGCGTCACTATCAGGCACTGGTCTACCCAGTATAGTGTTTCCAACTCCTATGTTTTCTGATCCATTCTTTCCTATCAGAACAATCCTCAGATCACTCACTGAAAAACAGAACAAACTAAATTCAGTTAAAAATAATATTTAATAATATTTTTAGCAACGTCATATGACCCCTTTTAAAGGGAAGGATTATAGGTATCAATAAGAATAAAGACTTGTGCCCTCTAGTGGTTAAATATGAAGTGCAACTGAAGGGAATGCCTTTCCTACAACATCCATAAATGTGCATAAACATTTCCAGATAAAATTTCCTAGGCTTTATATTGGCAACATAAAAAATAATCATTTAAATACTTTATATTTAAAATCATAATATGATCATAATTTCTTCACACACACACACAAAGAAAGAATTTAATTTCAAACATATTTATTTAATAAAAAGACTATTCACATTAAATCACCCAACATCGAACCATTACAACTTTTAAACCATTTTATAAAAGGAGTGCAAAATAAAGTTTATCTTCAAAAATAGAACACAAAGCTTTTCAGAACACCATATTCTTTCAAAAATATTGAGTCCATAGCTTTGTGAAAACGGAAATATTTATATTTTCATTAGAGCTTCAGACACTAATTAATAATCAATTCTTTGCTCAATTCTCTCTCTTCTGTTAACGTAAATGGCCATTTTGGCTTTATCCTAAATAAAATAAAGCAACTCACAATCATTCTTCCGTTTTTTTTGAGTATATTTAGACAGAAAACTCCTTATTAAAACAATTAAATAGATTTTGTTATGCATCAAATAAACTGTCTAACTTTGAAAATAAAAAGGAAAGAAAATATTTGTTTAGCTGATTATTTATAAAAGCATTTGTTAAAATAGAGTGCAGAGTGTGCTGATTTATTTGGTAAAATTATGATTTTCCTTATCCCCAGAACATCCACAGTGTCAACACTACAATTCAACACAGAGTTATTGATCTAGGCCTATAGCGTCCAATAAATAAACAGCCTATTGCCACAAATCAACGAAGTGTAAGGAATGACGCAGAAGTTTGTTAAATTGTTTAAACGTGTAATAGCGCAGTCAAATGTTAACTAAACACAGAAATCATTCGCGAAATCTTTGAATCGTTATATACTTACACATGGATCCACTTTGATTTTTATCTGACGCCATTCTATCAATAACACCTTTATATCTGAATCGAAAGAAACACGCTGAGACGCCAGATCTACGTCTTAAGAGCTCGCGGGGAAATCTATTTAAATTCGTGAGCTAGCAGTGGAGCTGTGCGACAAGTCACACTTTACTTTCGGTTTCGATTCTGCCTTCAACCAGAAATGTCACAAGCAACATAAAGTGGTCAAGCAGTATGATATTGCTTTCCTTTCATTGGCACGCTTTCGGCTCTTTATTTTAAGACTTACCAAAAGATCATTAAACTGCAGCTTGGGCTTTCATGATAACGTCCGAGCAGTGCCTTTTCTCTCAGCTCCTCCCTGTGCAGCACCTGTGCTCTCCTTATCAGTTCGCACACTTATCCTCCATATTTGCTTTCTTTTTAAGCAACATGGTGATAATTCCTTTGTTTTTAGACGAATTCATTCCTAAAGTCCCTTTCATCATCGGTGCGCAATGCTCGTGTAGTGATGATGAATCCGCGCAAATGCAATCACATGAAAATAAATAATAAAGTATGAGTATATTTAGCTCACACATTCTCAAAAATGGTTGCAATCCGGGCGTAGCCAGCTATAGAGTCACCGAGGTCCAGACCTTCTGCGAATTTAAAATAATGTGCATTAATGAAGGTATGTTTCTGACTTGCAGCTTCTTTGAGAAACAGGCTGAACTCGGAGCTCGTAAGGACATGGGTTGCCAGATCTATTTATTTAAGCGTCTCCGGGATTGTTTTAATACGTAATCTGACAGCGTTAATAAAGTCATAAAGTCATTATGGCGTTAATAAAGTGGGGAGACGAAGCATTAAGGATTGTGTATCTTATTTGTAAACTACAAGATTTTTCAAGGAATTACTTTTGTTTAGTCTTCGTAGCACTATCTGGCAACACCTAGCACGCGGATAGTTTGTTGATGAGGACACTACACTCGGTAAGACAAACGAAATGATCATCATGATATTATCTGTACTTTTTTAACGCTATCAAAATAATAACCCTCTCCCATAACAGCAATATCTGCAGACTAGAGTAATGAAAACACTGGCCAGGGTGAAGGCTGTAGGCTATTTCAATAAGTTTAGTTAGCCAACCATATACAAAGTCATGCTGGAAAATCATAAGCAGTAGATATAGAGCATAATATCTTATTTATCAGTCATACACCAATTCTCATCAATGAAAATGTAAAGCAAAATGTAGGCTTACATATTAATGCATCATAAAACAGATAATAAATATTTAGCTATTTCCATCTTCCCTTGCTCTCTTTCAGCTTTACAAATGACAAATGTGAAAGTGATATTAAACAAAAAAAAAAAAACAAACAAACACAAAACTATAGCCTATAACTAACCTATAGATAACATTTTTGTATGCCTCTCTGTGAGATGTAGCCTTTAAGCAGGTTATTCATCTTGTCCTATTTAATAGGCCAAACATATAGGAACACAATAAAATGCAATTGAATAAACTAAGCAAAATAAATCACTGAGGAAAGCTTTAAATCGTTGTGGAAAACTTGCTGTATGTATTCATATCTTCCTTACCTGAACTTGACGCCATTTCCACAGCAGCACCTTGACTTCCGAATCTCAAGAGAAACACTGAAAAAGGGGAATAAGCTGCTCCACCTGTAATGGAATCCAGTCGCTTTCAAAGCAGAAACCAAATACGATGCACACACACAGTTGTTTGAACTAGTTTCTTTCTTCTGCTGAACAAGTTATTTTGAAGAATGTGGGTAACCAAGCAGTACTGTATTTTTCATTGTCCATAGAATTTTCCCAACCTAGGCTCATTGGAAATACGTGCCTCTTCATACATTTCTGCAAAACTGACAAAAAAACAAACAAACAAACAAACAAAAAAAAGCACCCATACATACAAATCGCTGCAGTTTCCAGATGAAATGAACACTAGAGGCAGTAAAACTCCAACAACTTTTATTCCTTTTCACACAAAACTATGATTTGCTGGCACATTTTTGACCAATAAAGGCTAATATGCTTTTTTGACCACAACCAGAAGGACACGGTCGGAAAGGCATCTTTTATTCCGAAAAAGAAAACCCACCAACCGTGTCAAAGACTGCTTACCTTGTGAGACACTCTAGGGAATTACTGTGTGCACAGGAACTCCGTTGAAATGCACCTTTACGCCACAAAAAACAGCCTCCGCTCGAAAAGTATCACAATACTTGCAGCACTTGCGTTCAGTTAGAGAACCTCACATGGGTAGCTCTCGGCTCCGAAGCAAAATCTGGATGCAAAAAGTGGATGCAGCTGTAGCCTAATTATACCGGCACAGCCGAGGAGTGGCTTGGCATGCAAATTCCACTAGCCAGTCAGAAATAATTCTGATTGGCGTTTTCTCAATACCAGAGCGAATCAGGGCTCCCAAGTCTATGACCCAGTCTGTCGTCACAATATAACGACGTAGTGACCGACAGACAAGGGAACTGATATTCCTGAACGTTGTCATCACATATACAGCTTCATATGTAGGAGTTTTTATAGTCGGTTTACTAGGTAGCTCACGTGATACGATGTTGCACTTAGGAGGTGAAAAGCACTGGTTTGAATTCAGTCCATCAAAACAGCTCAAATAAGCGTAAGGAAGTTAAAACAGCATTACTGCATCAGCGAATTGGTTTTTAAATGACTTTTGCATTTGTAAACAATATCGGGTAGGTTTGGGTTTGGGTTTGGTGTAAGGGATATTTCCAACATGATAGAGCATTAATCTTTAATGACACTCACTGGATATCTGAATTCTGTTTTAGCGCCACTCTCTGGACATTTCACTTTGAAACTGCTGTGAAACGTGCAGTAAGGTAGTTAATTACAGGGTTGCAGAAATATATGTAGCGGCACGTATTTCCAGTGAGCCTGGGTTGCTTTTTTTCTCTAAAGTCATTGTGGACCAGCAAATATTTGTTACAAATTCATCAAAATATCTTCTTTTATGTGCAGTGAATTGTAGACATAACTGTGTTTGTGTTTTTGACCATATTAAATGCAAAATGAGTGTATTCTCTCAGAAAAAGCGCCAGAATAGCTCATAAATTAACTAAAGTTTAACCGGCAGGCTTCAATGCAGATTTGAAAAGTTACTGCTGATGACAGGAACCGACAGACAAGCTGAAAACAGTTGAGTGAGTGTTTTTCATCATCTCAAATTATGTTATAAGAAGGTTATAATTTTTGTAATGTTCAGTTGTATTTTCAGCATCATTAATGCAATCTTTAGAGTCACATGACCCTTCAGAAATCATTGCGATTTTGTACGATTTGTCGATAACCACGTGATGGGTAGGTTTAGGGGTGGTGTTATGTTTAGGTCATTCGTACAAATTCATACGAATTGCCATCTCGTAAAATACATACGATTTAGAATAATTTGTATGAATTCGTACAAGTGAGGTCGTACAAATTCGTACGAATTAGCCACCTTGTAAAATATGTACGAATTGCCGTGAGATCAGGTTGGTTATCCGGGACTGCCCCCATCATCCTCCATGCCTGGTGGGGAGTACAATTCTTCCCATGTGTGATAAAATGAATCCCCTCGCCTCCTTCGTCACTCTTACTGCCAATGATCTCTCCCTCATAGTGGCAGCCCTCATTGACTCAGGGTTAGTGGGGAACTTCTTTGCTGGACATCTCACGCGACATCTTGGTATTAAAACCACACCCACCAAAATAAACTGTCACTGGTCAGCCCCTCTCTAAGAAGGATGTAAAATGCCATTTCTATTCACCTACGAGTTGGCCAGTGTCATGAGGGGGAGATTTAGCTCTTGGTTCTGGAGGTTTCTATCATCGATGTGGTCATAGGGCGTCCGTGGCTGGCGAGGGACGATCCCATTCTCTCTTGGGACTCCTTAAGTGAAATCCTTAAGTGTGGTCTCCAGTCTTGGCCTTAGTGCTTCCCCAGTTTGCCCTGTTTTATAGTCTCCCAATATAATCGACTTCCATTGAGAGCCCAATAGAGAAGCAGTTAGTTGAAATTCCTCCTTGTTATGCTCCATTCCAAAGGGTCTTCTGCCCCAAGAGAGCTGCCCGCCTGCCACCACATCGACCATGGGATCTGCTACCGGCTCCCCCAGTGCCCCACAGTAAAATGTATCCATTATCCTTCCTTACTCATAGGTAAACCGAAACATTTGCCTTGGACCCCAGAAGCTGCTTAAGGATTCCAAGACCTCAAAACTGCCTTCACCACTGCACCCATACTCATTCACCCAAATACCCAGTTACCATTCATCGCCCCCCAGTCTTCGCCGAACTGTCCTCCACATCTCCGGTTCGTACCCCAACCAGAACGCATTCCTCTCATCCATCCCATGCATACTTCATTGGGCACTGGGCATCCTGGGACCAACAGAACCCTCTAACTCCTTCAAGAACGGTTTTGATGGTCTAGGATGGAGCAGGACGTGCAGAGGTACGTGAGAGGGTGTCGGAAATGTGCGATGTCGAAGACCCCACGTCATCTGCCATCAGGAAAGCTCCATCCACTTCCCCTACATAACCGCCCCTGGATACACCTAGGGGTTGACTTTATCATCGATCTCCCTCCGGCTAAAGGTAATACAACTGTTGAACTGAACTTACCACCTGTGTCCCATCCGCTTCGTAACATCAAATGGATCAAAAGTGATGATTGAGACATTTTTAATACAAAAGTTTCTATTCATTAGAGACACCTGAATAAAAATCTACTTAGCTGTTTTCAACATTATAAAAATAACAACAATAACATTAATAATAACTACTACTACTAATAATAATAATAATAAATGTTTGTTGTGTACTAAATTAGTATATTAGAATGATTTCTGAAGGATCATGTGACACTGAAGACTGGAGTAATGATGCTGAAAATACAGCTGAACATCACAGAAATAATTAACATTTTAACACATATTACCATAGAAAAGATTTATTTTAAATATTACACATGTGACCCTGGACCACAAAACCACACATAAGGTAAAATTTTACAAAACTGAAATGTATAAATCACATGGAAGCTCAATAAATAAGCTTTCTATTGATACATGGTTTGTTAGGATAGGAGAATATTTGGCCGAGATACATTTATTTGAAAATCTGGTATAGGAGGGTGCCAAAAAATCAAAATACTGAGCAAATCACCTTTAAAGTTGTCCAAAAGAATATCTTATTAATGCATTTTACTAATCAAAAATGACATTTTGATATGTTTACAGTAGGAATTTTACAAAAAAATTACAGGGGTTCGCTGTTTGTGTTTTGTTATTTGGTGTTTGCTCGCAGGTTCCGGTGTGGATGGTTATAGTCAAATCCATCTGCACTGGGCAAGAGCAATAACCCCGCCGCTGTAATTTGTACTGCACTAAGTAAAGTATCCTGAATGGAATCCTGTTGTTGTGTCCTTTCCTGCACACCTCCACGTACGCAGAAAACAAAGCTACAGCCGAAAGCACAACAATAGTTTACTTTTATTTACTCAATTTTCAGTCTCGAAAATCTCTAAAAAAAGTAGGGTGCAAGATGTTGAAGACAGACAGAGACTCTTATAGGTTTGGCTTGAAATATATTTTATTAGGCATTAAAGCTTAATAGACACTTGAGGTACAGAAAGCCCCAAAGGTCATCTTTCATGGCTTTTTAGATGGAAATAAAATCATGAACATGTTTATTCCTAAAGTCAAAGATAATAATAGTTTAATCCTTCAAGCAAATGAGACCAAACCCTAACTAAGCATATAAAAATCTCATCTCATGAAAATAAAAATGCAGTAGCCAGCTGGAAAGTGACAGTATCTGTGTTTTTAAATACACCATAAGTTTTAAAAACAACAAGGAACAAAAATAAATAAATAATGATTTGTTGTGTTACAGCTGAGACACTATGAGAAATCTAAACACAAAACAAAACTGTAATAATTCATAATGATACAATAAATATTAAAGTAAACTGATATACTAGAAGAAATCATTTACATGTTGTTTGGAAACATCTTGGTGTGAATCTGAATCTCACAGATGAATCAGCAGGTCTTACTGAACTTCAGAAGATGTTTCTTTGTTCTGCTGCATGTTAGGACTGATTAGGACAGATTTTATTTTC
>JAUCNO010000873.1:1069354-1084557 GCA_032353835.1 Enteromius viviparus | reverse complement strand
CAGTGGAAAACCAAACAGAGCCGAGTCGAGTCGAGCCGAGGCGAGCTGGTACTGTGTAGTGGAAAAGCGCCATTAGTACCGTTTACTTAACCCATTTTTCCTGGTTCTTTTTACAGTACCTTGTTGAAGACCCAGATCTCTCCATTGACAGTGGGTCGAGGCACTCCATGACCATTATAATGGAAGAGAACACGTTCCTCTTTAGCATTTCTTCGCAGTGAAGTACACAATTTCTTCACCTCATCAACTGTAGGATCCAAACTTTGCTTATAGCGGGCCTGGAAGAGAGAAGATATTAGATAACAATGACATTCAGTAAAAACATTATTCAATATAACAGTGCAGCTCTCAAAATAATAACATAATAATTATATAATATAATATAAAACTCAGAATATTATATCAAATGAGCATTAAAACAGATTAAAAGTCATTAACCCTTACATATTAAATCTACTTTAAAGTAGATCATTTGTATTTTTTAATGTGCAAACTTGGCTGAGGAATGAAAAAAAGAGGCTGTTATAAAATAATTTTTTTAACCATCACTTTCCAGAACTTCAAACTTCCTGGAGTCTCCACAACCTCACTTAAGAATAACATGCTGAACTGTTGTGAAATCTAATAGGGCTATTTTTCATAAGCTTTACCGACGGAAAAGTTGTGAGTGACTCTTAAAGGAACAGCATCATATCCACCTGAACCACTATTTGAAGAATTTATGCTGCAGAATCTGGCAGTAAGTTTTAGAAGCTCATATTTGTCACTATGCAAGAATGACGTTTTAGGATAGGAAATAGACTAAATATAAAGAAACATAAACCTAAATTAAAGGAGTTTTTGACTTTCAGCCTTCCCGGACAATAGTAAATCACTTATATATGATTAAATACAGAATTAAAATAAGTCAATAGTAGTTTTATGTAGTTTGGGATTGGTAAAATGTTCTTGGAAAAAAAATATGACCAGATTTTTAAGTTGTCTAATAATTCGGCACAGAATGTAATGACTTTCCTGAGATAAATAAATTGCTACTTGTCAAGCGGTTTATTTAATTACATGTGGTATGTGATATTTATTCATGTGTAGTTCATGTTTAGTAGTAAAGAGGAAGGATTGATAAATTATTTATTTATTATAATTAATTTACTCTCCATTCATTAATTATGTGTGCTGCTGCAGTTTGGTAAAATGGTTTGTTAAATACCCAGGTAAACATGGGACTATTATTCACTGCAATGAAATATCTACAGTAACTAACATTATATTTATATACCTCTTATTTTATTTCTTTATGTTAATTTGCCCAATGAAATTTATTTAATATGAAGTTTACACTTCACTGGCATGTCTCAAATCTCAGAAGAACTACTAACTTTATAACAATGCAATAATACAATAGAAATCTGATAATCACAGAAGAGGCAAAAACTGTATGTGCCATGTGTGAGAAAGAATGATGCAGTGTGAAGCCTCATTCTTCACTGTCCTCTCCAGCTGGTGTAAGTATGTGTGTGTGTGTGTTATTACATAACTCTTAGTGAGCGAGAGATCGTGTCTGGGAGAGTGTTAAAAAATTGTGTTTAGAGCTGTTTATATCACAGCCTAATGTCCCAACATACACTACAGGTTAGTGAACTGGTGTGCGAGTATAGATTTTGCCTATATTGGGCATGACTCCACAAGAATAGGCAATTGTGAATGACTATGATTTCATAAAGGGTTTATATACCACAAAATTGAAATTTTGTCTCTTACTCCCATGTAGTTTCAAACCATTGACTGCCAAGTAAATTACACTGTCAAGGTCCAAAAAAAAGTATTAAAGACATCATCAAAACAATCCATCTGCCATCAGTGGTTCAATCTGTATTTTATGAAGTGACATAGAACCACATACACTGTTTGCGTTCAGCTGATACTCTCCAAAATGACTCTACAGTGATGCAGAGATACACAGGGGAAACATATTGTGGAATAAATGTTGTTTATTTTCTTTGCATACAAAAAGCATTCTCATCACTTCATAATGTTATAGTAGAACCACTGATGGTATATGGACTATTCAGTTAATATTCTGGACCTTGACAGTGTTATTTACTGCTCAATCAGTGGGGGAAAAAAAGTAAAAAACCTCCCGGTTTTCATTAAAAATACCCTTAATTATGTTCTGAAGATGAACAAAGCTTTTACGGATTTGGAACAACACCCGCTTCGGATGTTATCACTCGATTGAATGGGCCGTTATCAGTCGTTATCAGCCCATTCATATGGCTTAGTAGGGGCCTGCTGCACCTACTGGTAGGCTTAGAAGGCTGATATCATCCATAGGACTACCTACTGGTAGGCTTAGAAGGCTGTTATCATCCATAGGACTACTGGGCATGCGCATATCAATCAAAAAACTTTTTCTAACACTTTACGTCAATAATACTGTTTTTCTATCATGTTAAAGGGTAGGTGTTAGGGTTGGGGTAGGTGTAGACGTTAAATAAACAATCTAATCGCTAGAATAATTAATTTCATTTTAAGTTTTACCAGTAGGCGCAGCGGCCTCTACTGACCCATATGAATGGGCTGATAACGGCCCATTCAAATGGCGTGAAATCACATGATAACATCCGAATCGGCTCGGAACAACATGGGTAAATGAATAATGACAAAAAATGTCATTTTGTGGTGAAGTAACCTTTTTTGTGAGGATCAGGGGATAGAAAATATCTAAGATAAAGACTTTACAACTGAGGACTAGAAGTCCTTCAGCATCCGAGTCAGACATGGCCATTCTTTAAGAGATTTTTTCCCTCCATCTTGCACAGAAAGAAAACATGCAAGATGATATAGAGATTTCACACTACCCAATCATCTAGTGGTAGGCATTTCCATCACTTAGGCTTACACAGAAAACTTGTTGAGCTATTGGTTGAGACCCATTGGTTGCCACATGTACTGTATCATCAGCCTTATGTTATCAGATATGTAATAAATTTAGTGGTCAACTCCAGATACAATTATTTTGCTTATAGAGTTTCACTATTGTCAGGTATCAGCCTTAAAACACTCCTGTGTGAAGAACTCTTTTCTTATTCCATCTATTACGTATCTTGCTACAAACACCGCAACCTATCATTACTAGAGGTTGCAGTGACTAGAAAATCAATCACCATTCTATGTCATCCTCTAATAAGATAATTAGATGAAATTCAATGTCATCCTCACAGGCATTACATGAGTCTTGACTTCATTTGTATCACTTGATTGACTATTTGTATCACTTGATTGACACAAAAGCATTTTAGTGGCACCTCAAAAAATAAAAAAGTAAATCTAAAATTAGCAGATTAAAGTCATAATATTTTGAGATTTAAGTTGAAATGTTATGAGAATAAAGTCAAAATACTACGAGAATAAATTCAAAATGTTTTTGTGTAAAATGTCTAAATTGAAAAGAATTCAGCTATATGCCACACAACATTAAAGAGCGTGGGGAAAAACATATTACAATATAGCTACATATTGTTTGTATTTCACTATAAACTGACATTCTGAAAGCTGAGACTTTGGAATATCTCAGGGTGCTCCCAATCTATGCCAGTTGCATGTGCAAAAGGCTCTCAAATTATTATAACTTTAATAATTTTTGTTGAAACATTTCGACTTTATTCTCATAATATTTCAACTTTATTATCGTTGTATTTCAATTTTATTCTCGTTGTATTTCGACTTCATTCTCGCAGTATTTTTTGTTGGATAATAAAGAAGAAAAATAAACCAATTGATGCCAATACCCCTTATTTTTTTGGACTTACAGACTTTATAGACTTAAAACATTTGGGTTTGACATCAAAACATAATTATCAGAAAAGATATTTACAAGCCAGATTTTATTTCCAGGTATTTGCATCTGGATCTGACACACAACTCAGAAGATAGCACCTTTTGTTAGAACCCACCAATTTTTCATGTGAGTAAAAGTTTTGGAACATTTGACTGACAGGTGTATTTTTTTGCCCAGGTTGTCCTTTCCAATTGATTATTAAAATAATAATTCGCACTGAATGTCTACACAGATTTGGGTTTTGAATGTTGTAAGAGGTGTCCCCAACAAGAAAACCAGAGAACACACTTGGCCAATACTTTTGAGGGGAGTGTATATGTAAACAGTGTATGGAATGCATATATGTGGATACATCGTTCAGATCAAAGCGCAAACAATGTTTCCACATACAGATGATGTTTTTCATACTTTTCTGCCCCTTGACGATGGAAATTGTTTGGCAGTCAATGAAACGGTCACAAGGCGTTTTCATACAAAATATCTTAAATTGTGTTCTGAAGACAAAGCTTTTATGGTTTGGAATGACATGGGGCTAAGAGATTTTTAAAAAATGGGGGCGGAGTAACCGTTTAATAATCTTGATACACTATATTTTAAAGGAATAGTTCAAACAAAAAAATAAATTCTGTCATCATTTACTCTCCCTTGAGTTCAAAATCTGTATGAATTTCTTGGTTCTGCCTAACACAAAGGAATAAGAAATTTTGTACTCTGTTTTTTTTGGGTCACCATTACCTTCCGTAGTAGGTAAGAAATACTACAGTCAATGGTGACCCAAAATAGCCCCAGTACAAATTTTTTTTAAAATACCTTCCTTTGTGTTCAGCAGAACAAAGAAATTCGTACAGACTTGGACCTACTCGAGGGTCTTGGTAGATAGTTTTGATGAAATCCAAGAGCTTTCGCACATTGCATAGACAACAATGTACTGTAACTGAAATGTTTCCAGACCCAGAAACATAGTAAGGAGAAGAATTGTTGAGTAAAGTCTTGCATGTTTATTAAATATTTAATTAAATCTGAATAGTACTTTCATCACAAACAAAAACAAAACAGAAAAAGGGCTGCAGATTCTGTCTGGGTCCTGTTACATGCGTTTGAATATGTGATTTTGTCACTCCACTTGAATTGTGGGAATGTTCAAAGATCATAGTAGGGTGAAATGCTAGGCACTTGTGAAGCATTTGGAACAAATCAAATAACTAATTAAAAGCATTTAAGCAGGAACGTGACCATGCTGTCTCTCCATATAATTGGCTTGACAGTTTGTTCAAGTGTGTGAGAGTGAGTCAGAAGCTGCAGAAAGCGACAGGTTTGAACCAGATGAGGGTCAGGATTGAAAGACACGTCACCTCCTGTCCTCCTGTCCAAATCTGTGAGGAGTCACACTTCCTCATACATACACACACACAGGAGCTGTATCCTTGGCAGCTAAATAATGTGACCGTTTTTGTGACTAAGTGACATTATTATGCAACTGGATGGGGTTCAAAACAATCAGTTTGTTAAACACAAAAAATCTACACTTATCAGATGATTGTGTTACACCACAGCAGGATGGATGCTAAACTGAAGAGGATGTGATATGAACATGAGCTTTCCATATCATTCAACATGAGAAAAATAAATTACAGACACTAATGTGTCTGCACATGCAGACACATTAGTGTCAGTTATATACAGTTATTTTAAACCAAGAAAAATACAATAAATTACACTCTGGAAAAGAAAAAGTAACTTAATTTTCCTTGGTATTGTAAAAGTATTTTACAATTAAAATGTATATATATATATATGTAAATTATATTTATGTAAATTAAATTTAAAACTGGAAAAAGGATAGAAATTCATGAAAGAAAAAAAGCAACAAATACAGCATTTAAAAAAAATTAATTATTTAGATAATAAAGTGAATGAATGAAACAATTAAGATAAATAGTTGATGAATAAATTTTTTTTCAAAAGAACTATTTAAAAATATTTTACTACTAACCCAGAGCCGTAGATCACTGACAAGCTGCGTGTTGAATCACCTGCGAAACTCAACGCGCAGCTTCTCAGCGATCTACGGCTCTGTTTATAAGCTAGCGTTCCTTCTAAATACAGGTGACGTAGATTTAGTGCTAATCAAAGAACCGGCTTTACTGATGAGATGCGCATAATATATCGTGCGGTATATACCGCCCAGCCCTAGTGGCAGGGGTTATTTTTTTTCTATTACATTTACACTTATACAGTAAAAGGAGGACTTTGAGGAATGATGTTTTTGGAAACAAAAAAAGACAAACACTGTAATGTCTGGATGAGGAAGAGTAAGAGCAAGGAGCAAAGGTAGAAGAGCAGGCCCAGTGAGAGATGTAGTGAGAGGAGCAGGGCCAGGGAGAAGAGCAAGCTCAAGGAGAGGGTAAGGTAGAGGTGTAAGAATGCGTGGTGGCGGCATTCCAAGGGCTGCAAGAACAGTAGTCAGTGATGAAGTTCGTGGCACTATCATTGACCGTGTTATCAACCACGGTCTTTCACTAAGAGAGACTGTTGAAAGAGTGCAGCCCAATTTGAGGCGTTGAGGCGGTTGCCTCCATTATACACATCTTTCAACAAACCAACAGGTAAGTATTGCATTTTACATAGATATATAATATTTGAACAGAAGTCTCAAAAGGAATGGGAAAGTTACTAAATCTAGCTAGAAATTTGCTAAATTGGCAGCACTGTGTGTGTGTGTGTGTGTGTGTGTGTGTGTGTGTGTGTGTGAAGTACAGAAAATGGTTAAGTAGAATTGTGAAATCACCAAAAATACTACAAAGAATATCATGCTAATATGATCCACACACTTCCACTCAAATCAATACATACTCAAAAGCTTACTGAAACTTACACCCTTTCTGCACCGGACACATCTATCAAAAGCCAATAGAACCCATTATAATCATTATGTGTTGTGAACTACTGACAGCAAATGGATGCCATTCTGACATATGCATTTGTCATTTGTGTCAGGTTTGATGCATCCTTTGCAGACAACCTCCGGTTGTTAGGCAATTAGGCAATCTGCCCAATGTATACACACAATAAACCTCAAACAAAAAGCCAATGCATTTTTTAAAGCAATGTTTTTTTCCTCAATAAACTGCTGTCTGTACAGCTGTAACTAGTCACTTATTAGTTTATTGATAGTAAGTAAATTTAAGTAGACAGCTGCAAAGAAACATAGGTACAATATAAGAAAACTGATACATCTGAGAGCATTAATAATAAATGTGTTGTTGTGTATATACCTCCTACTTGCACTATAACTGTGGACAGTTGCTTTTTATTTATTAATTTTTCAGCCTACCTTTTGAAAGCTGTTAACTAGGGCTGCACAATCAAATTTCTAATCCTAATTACAATTACAGATGCCATTTAATACTATACAAACGTATTATAAAACAAGCATTATAATATTATTCAAATTTTTACATTTTTATAAAAACAGTGCTGCGGCTGTGTTTTGGGTGATTTTTGATGGCGAAATAGAGCAAAAGCAGGAAATGTGGCGTCTAAAACGTAAGTGTCTTAATAATGCTGACTTTTGGAAGAAATATATCTTTGTGTGATATTAACTATATGAAATGTTATATAAAAATAGGCTATACATTTTCTTCCCCCATATCTCTGGACAGAGCTCATGTTTATTTAATGAAATCATAGTCGTTTGACAATTTAAGACCTCTTGAAATGGTAATAAGACTGTACAACTCAAGACTTTTTAGGCCTTAAATTCGATAAATTAAATTTAAGACTTCTTAAGACGCCGCGGAAACCCTGCTTACCATCGTACAGCTAAAACAGGGATTGCCGTAAAAACTTGTCTTTGGCTGGTAATCAACGGTAGGAAAAAAGTTAATGAGTCTGGAGTAAAAAGCTATTAAATATTCTTGTTTGCTAGACAACAAGTTTATACAGTAAATATTGCTCAATAGTTTGGGAACATACTAAAATATTAGAGCACAGAGCTGCTTTTTACTAACAAGTTATGCATTTATTTAAATAAAATCACAAAAATGCAGACTTTGCGTTTTTATAATTGCACAAACCTGATCTCAATTAATCATGCAGCCCCACACAAAACCCTTCCTTCTTCAAATTGTAACGCATTTGTATCACATTTAAAACTAGCCAAAGATCTTCCCAATGATCTTCCCTTTATTCCCTCTGAGCACAGACTCTGTTATTACTGCACGTGTAAGTAAACGTGTATGAGAGACTGATTTGATTTGAAAGGTGTGCATCACTATAGGTGTGTGGGTTAAGTAAAAATGTTTTCTCATTTCTCATTTTGGCATTAAACATGAACAGAAAAATGGCATGTTGCTGGAATCTTGTTATGTCACACCTGGTTGGAATAAAGTGTGACTGTGAAACCTTTATTTACTGCCATGAAGAACGGACAGTTCGTGTACTGATATTTCTGATAACCGATATTTTTTAGCAAAAACAGACATACTCTTAAAATGTATGGTGAAAAAGATGTTATATTTTACAGACTACAGGAAAGTCCCATGCTATGATTCAAACTCATCATGACTTTGCAACTGTCATAAAGTGGTGACAAATTAAATGAAAACCCAACATAAAGTGTCTTATTAAGGGTTTACCTCTGAATGTGCCACCTGAACAGCTACAATGTGCCTTGACATTGATTCTTCTGAAAGTCTACTAGATGTATTGAACACTGGGCGATGGTGGTAGTGAGTTCTGTCTCACACATTGGTCCGGTAATTTTCTATAGGTCTTGTGGGCTGAGAAAAACTGCACTGATTATTATTCATCTCCAGTTTAAGTGATCTAACATTACTATTCATCACAAATTAAAATATATTTTTTAAAACAATTCCTGCACTCACAACAAAAAAATTGCACTAAGTGAAAACATAAAAAGAGACAAACCAACCTTTGCAAACAGTCTCCATGAAACAGATAAGCAGGCTACATTTGTTAAATTTTTCATTCTTTAGACATTAAATTTTCTTGTCGGATGCCTGTTTTGCCAAAGACTCAACATTGCCAAAGACTCAGCGCTCGAGAGAAGGGAGTGGGGAGGAAATGAGGAATGACATGGCCTGTTGAGTTGGCAGCTCTATACATTACAGGGCCAAAAGAAAAACAACAAAAAAACAAGTATGAATCAACCAGCTGATTAAGCCTGTTTCATATTCACTCTATAGATACTCAAAATGATGTGTGGATTTGAAAATATTATAATATATAAAATACTTTCTCCTATAATTTGCAATCCATTCCGTTAGGCAGGGTGCCAGATTCAGCCTGGTAATACCAAACTCTGCTGTCGATCTGTAACAGTCAATCAATTAAAAGGTGTGTTCGACTTGAAGCAGCGTTGCAGCAACGATCAGTGAATGACATTGAAGTACAGCGACTGTGATCTTAAAAGAACTTATGCAGCTGTCAGCTCTTAAACGGTTTCGGTGCTACTTTGACCAATCGGTCACTGCAGTGCCACATCAAGTCAAACACATCTAATCTTTTCCCAAAACCGGGAGTTGGGTCACATCATCACCTTAGAATGTGAAGCAAACACTCTTTTTGTTCGGGCTTCCATTGGCACATGCCGGGAATCTTCTCCACAATAGAGCGAATAGCATTCCGTGTCTTTGCTTCCGCTGTCATATTAGATTTCCCTAACCTAAACTACAATCTTAAATTTGGCTCTGTTCGTTGGTGGAGCTGGAGTTAAACTGGGAACTGGTTTGCTATATCAGACTGAGTAGAGAAGAGAACTGAAACGCAGAATACGAAGTCCAATAATTTTCAAAAAAGTTTAGCATACATCCCAGTATGATTTATACCAGCATAACAAAAAGAAAACTTATAAGACTTTTTAAACGCAATTATTTTAGCAAGTTCAAGATTAAGTTTTTTGATTCTAAACAATATTTTGTGCAATATTAACAATATTGTTTGTGAGTTATAAGCTAGTAAAATACACAACATGTACACATATACAAGTGTATTTACCCCAGAAAAAAAAGATTGTTTTGTAAGTTGGATAAGTCCAAAAAAGGCATCATAAAAGTCCATTTAGGCTGTCCATATATCCTTATCCATTTAGCTTTGTATCTTTATTTTGGTGTTAAAAATGACAGTGTGGGTGCTAAGCGAACTGGGACAAAATATATCTAAATGTTATCTGACCCATTTGAATTTCACACAGAATATTCTATTTTAAAGTGCAATGGAGAAGGTCAAAGTCAAACCTTGCAAAACTTTGACAAACTGCATTAATGAGTAGAAAAAGTCACAGCACCGGTTGTATAAATTACAAGCTTTATAAACCACACATCAATATTATCAACATTACAAATATGCTAGTAATAGTCCTGCCAATCATTTTACAAATGTTGTGTATGGAGACCCTGAGCCAAAAACTCATCACCAAACACCAATGACTTGACATACACTATATAGACAAATGTATTGGGACACCCCCTTCTTTAAAACAGAAAAAGGCACTTCTAAAGCTGTGGCAACAAACATGGAAACAATTCATGCGTTTACTAATTGTATTTCCATCTCTGTTGCAACCTTTCTGGAAGAGTCTAAAGTGACTCTACTAGGGCTGTAACGATACACCAAACCCACGATTCGGTTCGTTTCACGATTTTTGACCCATGATTCGGTTCGTATCGCAATTTTTTTCCGTGGGGGGTGGGAGAAAAAAAGCAATCCATTCCTTTCAAAGAGCAGTTCAAAAAAACACCCCTGCGCTGGGTGCGCCCCTCCCTCTATAACTGCTCTGTCTTGCGGAGGAGCTCATTTGTGTTCATCTGTGTGAAACACGCATAGGTAAAAAAGAACGACAGAAAGAACAGCCCCCGTTTTTTTTTTTTTACACTGGTATAGGAACATATTGGTGCGTTTTATTATATGTTAATTTTCTAACATGTTGGAAATATGTCCTACACAAAAGCCAATGCTTATTATTGGAAATAATCACATTAGTCATGCACATGTAAACATAGTCAATGATCTTCATAGTTGTGTTCTTTTGCATTTGTGTTTACTTTACATATTTTATATGTAGTTTTATTATTATTATTATTATTTTTATTATTAAAAAAAGTTATTAAACTTAAGAGAACAACTATATTATTTCTATAACTTACATTGGCCTATAGGCCTACAAGTAAAGGAATTGTTCATTCTGTCATCATTTACTCACCCTTAAGTAGTTCCAAACCTGTAGGAATTCTACCGAACACAAAAGAAAATATTTTGAAGAAGTTTGTGTAACACTTTCTGTGAAGCCAGTATTTATAATACATTATAAGGGCATGCTAAAGACACTATAATAAATGCATAATGCATTATAAATATCTTTATAGAATGTTGTATCATCTCATGAATACTCATAAGAACAGTTTTAATGTGTTATTATATGTACTTTGTGGTTATAGCTTTTAAGAGTATGATAATTTATAACACAACAAACATGATTTATCCACTTAAGTTAAAATGGATTATATTTCTCATAGTTTTAATACATTATAAGTCTCATATCTTGCCATTTAACTTAATCATGTTTACTTAAATCAAACACCACTTAGTTAACTCGCTAATTATAATTGCAAAACCAATTTTTTCTCAACTTTTTCCTCAACATGCATACTAAGTACAGGATACTTTGTCTTTAGGTTTATATAATAAACATTTGTTTCAGTTCAAAATATTAGCCAGTGCACATTAGCCTCTCAGAAAACACTCAGCACCTAACCACTCACAAGAAAGACTTAAAAATAAACAAATGTCAAAATATAATACAGTCCATTATAAATACAGTAGATTTAATATGGTGTTCATTAGGTGTTTTAATCATAATCTTAAAAGTTATAAATAAAGGTAATAACAAATACGTAAATATTATAATTGTTTTTATGATTATCCATGAGATGTTATAACACATTATAATGTTTTTACAATGCATTATGCATTTATTATTATGCCTTAAGAATAGTCTTATAATGTAAATAAACCTACAGCCATTTATATTCTTCAAATGAACAACTAATTTAATTAACATCAACATGTCAGTGAGTTCGGCAGGGGTGTAAATTTTGTCTAACCGTTTAGTCTCAAGAGCAATATTATTAAGGGGACACACATAATAGAGTTAAAATTGCACTTGTAAGGATACGTATACACAGATAAAAGCTTTACCACTAGTAAAGCAGCAGGGAACTCCATCTAATGAGCTGACAAGCTGGCACTTGTTTTTGTTCAGAAGTGTACCGATGGTACTAAAGGTAGAAAGCACGATCGCTGTGCATGTTCACGCAAATACATGACTGTCTTCATTCTTTACGTATCTGTCTGTGGATTATCCCTATTTACATTATTCACATAAAAATATACTTCTGGCCTGCCAGTATGGAAGAGCATAGGGGTGCATGAGTGTAAGGCTATGTGCCACAAATGTAGTGTTTTTATGTTAAATAAAGGAGTTAATGTGTATGCACTATTGTAATTTTATCCTGTGGTATTGACACAGTGTTGAGTATCATTTAATTTTAATGGTATCAGTACTAACTACTAGATTTTTGGTATTGGGACATCCCTAGCCAGAGGAAAGGAAAACTGTTAAACTTAATGAAATAACTTGTCTAATTTCATACTGTCCAGCTCTCATATGAACAGCTAAGGACAAATGTCAGATATAATAAAATAATATTTAGCATTTTAAAGTCATTGTCAGTCACAATGTAGATATTATACCAGTAAGACCAAATAACCAGTTACATTTAAACAAACAGACAGCAAACCCATGCAAATAAAAATTAAAGCAGGAAAGATGTATTTTTAAAACAGCAATACTGCTTATTGTGTTGTCTTTTGTGTGTACATTGTAGGCAAGAATGTCAATGTAAATGTCTTTAAAACTCAACTATGACAGCCTCTGAAAACTGCACACAAAGATAAAGTCATCATTCATGAGGACAGCTATGGGTGCTTTTTGCTTCTGAAGGAACAACTAACAGGAAGGAAGAGCGTGCAAAACAGGGGAATGTATGAGCGAGCAATATCAAATATTGAAGAAGTGGCATTAGCTGAGTGAGAGGAGAGTATACAGTAAAGCACTGGCATTCCTACAGTTGCATTACTTACTGCGCATTTTACACGTCCACCATTTAAGCTGGTCTTTTTTTTTTTACCAATTTTGTGGGGTTGTAAGCTAAAAATTTGCTAAGTGGTAGTTAACTGACCATCACTCTCATGTTCGCAGGTTAGCAAACCTTAACATAAATACTGCTTTATCGGTTAATGTGTACTGCTTATACAAATATTTAGAATTTAATCACAATTAATTATAAATATTTGAACCTTTAGCTAAAATCATTCAATGCATAACTACAACAAACTTTGTTATAATAGATATATTATGCTTTCTTTTTTAATTTAGAATGCTCTCTTCTCATTTAACATTTTCAGTTTAATAACTCTAAATTATCTTACCATTTCTGAAGGTGCAATTCCTGTGTAAATGCATTTGCTGCTTAATGGAAACCTTTTCATGTAACCGAAAACTGGTTACAAATATTTGCGATAATTTCTTCTTTTATGACACAATATAAGGTCATACTGGTTTAGAATGTCATGGAAGGGGATGTAATTGGCCCTTTGCAAACACCAGCCCACTTTATTTACCGTGTCTACACTCGACAAGTACTGCCACTCTTTTGGCTATGGCTGGGTATTGAGTTTGATACTTTTAAGGTACCGATTGAATTGCCTCGATACAACAGAGTATAGAAAAAAGTCTCGTCGTTCGGTACCCAATTTTCGATAAATAAAGAGGTTAATCTCATCAATGTCAGTGAGCCAATAAAACTGCAGGACTAGCCAGTGTGTTTGACCAGAAGTGTCTAAAATGGCGTTATTGTAATGTTATTTATATCATTTATCATATCATTTACACGATTGCACTTTATTTCTGTCTCTACATTAAGCTGCACTTTCTGTATCGTTTCTGTAAACGTGTGCATGCCGCACACACACAAGCGTGAACACTCCCGCTTTCAATATTATTTGTCAATATTTAACATAATTTAAAAAAGGAGGAATTCTTCGTGTCTCTTTGTTAATGTATAGTGCAGAGGCGCGGTTTTTGTTGCATCCAAGTGGCTGCTTCATCTTACTGGGATGAGATCTAAGAACTCGCGGAAATCACTTAATATCTAGAATATGAAATTTATTAAAAGACTGAACAGGAACAACTTTTTATCTTAACATCAGCTCACACACTCAGTCGAAATTCCGTTGAGGGGCGCTGTAGCTCCCTTATTTAACCCTTTCTATACACTACAAAGGCATTTATGTGTGATTATTAGCAGAAATTATGTGCGTAATATCGCAGGGACAATGTGCTTGGAAAAAAATTCTTCATGTCTACCATTGGATTTGTTATTTGTAGTGCGCCACTCAATAGCAATAAGATTTGTCCCTTTAGTACATTTAAAACAAAGTCTTAACTTTCAGATTTATAGCGAAACAAATTGTGTCTTACAATAATGTGTTGTTCAAGCTCTTTACTGATCAGATCGCTGTATTTATGTCAGTTTATTAAAGTATACTGCTGATTTTGTGAGAATTCCCTTAGTCCTAATATGTGAAAATTCCAACTAGTTCTGCAAAACATCCGTGGTGTCCAAATGTTCATTCTCAAATGTAGCCTATTAATAAAATGTTTTAAAGGTTGATGTGGTCTCTAGCTTTTTAACATAAGTTATATTGTTTTGTTTTCTGAGGTAGGCTAATAGGTTAACATTAAATGACTATTCACAAGCAGTTCTATTCATCATAGCCTATAATACAGTAAATGATTGGGTATATTTGACGTCTTATATTCATTATTTGCAGCATGCCAGACACCCAGCAATCGCAATAAAGTTCTGCTTTACTTTTGTTGCTTTTGATATAAAACAGTTCAGCTTTCAAACTAATGTATTTTTCCTCTTTGTTTCAAGTGTATATATAGCAAGATAGTATAGAAGTGAAGGAACATCAGAAGGCATGGGAAAACAGGCTAAAGACTAAATTTATAATGAAGTCTTATTGTAATCAAGAAAATAATTAACTTACACTTACTTAAACTAAAGCAATTTAAGCTTTATGTCAGACTAAAATATATACACTCAACAAAAATATAAACGCAACACCTTTGTTTCTGCTCCGATTTTTCATGAGATGTACTTAAACATCTAAGATTCATTCCAGATACAATATTACCATTTCTCTCAAACATTGTTCACAAATTAGTCTAAATGTGTGATAGTGAGCACTTCTGCTTTGCTGAGATAATCCATCCCAC
>JAUCNO010000873.1:1025184-1037587 GCA_032353835.1 Enteromius viviparus | reverse complement strand
AACAGAAAATAATATATAATATATATATATATATATATAAAAAGATAAATCATTCATGAATGCATCCATCCATCTAACTTTTGTGTTTACTGTAGTTTAATCAAGATGCAGTCAGCATATATATATATATATATATATATATATATATATATATATATATAATACAAAGAAATTAAACAAACAATAAATTCACAAATTCAAACAACCAATCAACCAAGACCCAACCATCCATCTATCGGTCTGTTCGTTCCTCCGTCTGTCCATCAATCCACTCACCATCCACTCATCTATCCATCTTGTGTATTCTATTGCAATCCAAAGACATTTAACACAGACGATGCATTTGTCCATCCATCCATCAAAGCTATTGAACATTAATGCAAATTTGTATGTCATCTTGATTAAATTATATTATATTGGTTCTCTGTTAAATAGACTTACCCTCCAAACCATCTAGGCATTAGTTTCTTGCATAAATCATTAAATGAAAAACGGCAGAAGTGCCATAATCTGTCAAGCATACATATTTTTTATTCATTTGCATTGGTGAATCTGAGTGTTAGTTGTTTACCGACCTAGAGTAAAAACGTAAATGCGAATCCTGTCCAATCTTTTGCAGTCAATATTCCATATACATTAGTGTGTAAGTCTGCACTGTTGAAATAGATATATGCCATATAAAATAGTGCAGACCTGTGCATTTTCAATCACTGTCACCAAAACAGCAGCCATATACATCAGGAAATGTTGACAGAGTATTGATAACATGGCTCAGCATTTTGAATATCTTGTTTGTGAACAATGACACAAGAACTTGTCATTCTGAGGGCAATGCTATTATGTTTACTGAAATAAATATTTACTTGTAAGAGGATTTTGACAGAATTACAAGGTTAATTCTGTGGTAATCATTTGTGACTTGCTGTTTGTGTGTATTGTTTCAAGAAATGCACTTAGAGGTTTGCAAATGTCAAGGATGATTTGAGGAACGTACAAAATCGAGTGAGAAAAACGAAAAGTACCATGCGGCAAACTTTGCTATTTAAAAGAAATGTCTAGGGAAAAAGCTTATCTACTTTCTGAGACGCGCCAGTATGATGTAATCTAGCGACGTTTAGCGAACAGGCATTAGCTACTTTCCATCGAAAGCAGTTGGCAACAGCTTTAGTTATCTTCTCTGTTTTGTGTTTTTGGTTCAAAGAAATTACAACTGCTGCATTTAGATGTCCTCTTCCTCACCTGACTCACCATGACATTGAAAAATTTATGTTTCAGGCAATTTGGATGGTTAGTTTGTATAACTATTCTCAGCCAAAGAAATAGGTCCAAAGTTGTTAAAAATATTGAGTTTTGAGAACATAAACAAATTATAAATGTAAGTACATAAACACACACAGTACATCTTGATTTAAAGTGAATCAGTTTCAAACAATCCTGAGATGAAATGTACAGTACATACGTATATTAAGTTAAACTGAACCACAGCTAGTTTTTCAGCCAAGATGGGTAATTGGCTGTAACTTGATGCTTCAAACTTGTTTTTCTTCCTCCATCTCACTCTCTCGCTCTTTTCCATACATCTATCTCCATCTAACAGTTTGTATTCCATTTTTTTTGGTGTGTCTTGTGGGCTAAATGTTACATATTAGAAATTAAAAGGCTCAACTGACCAAAGTATTCAGATGATGAGCCCTGACCTCATTAACATTTCCAGGAAGAGCAGAGCAATGACCTTGTTAACATTTCTGGTGTAATTAATTAATCCACATGAGTGCTGAATCTTTGCCTATTCATGCCAGCATAGTCCACTTCGCCACAGAGTGAGTGATGTATTGAGGGTGGAGGAGAGGCAGACCGCTGTCACATTCTCAGGTCACCTGCATGGGGCACGGGTGACAGCAGTTGGCTAAAAACCTAATGGAGGAGATTTTATCCGTACGCATATGTTATAATATTCATTTCACAATGACACTTTCTGAAGGGCTGGAAGAAAGCTTCCTCCATAAATTCTGTCCATGCAGACATAAAGTATCTGTTTTGGCTTACGGTATATGTGTTTCATCGCTCTTCGCGATAAAGGTTATATTATACACATGCGCTAGATAGTGTGCACCACGCATCATTCTCTTAGTATTCAGGGTTAAAGAGTCTCTGAGTGCTGAATATGATGAATCATTATGTCTTCAGCATGCCACAGTGGTCAAGTTGTTTGTTCAAGGCTTTTTCTTTTTTCTCTAGAGCTAATACCAGCACTCTACAAAGAGCAGAGGATATAGAGAGACCTAAGGCTGTCGGGCTATCACGGTCTTACACATTGCTGCTCTCATGCACTGAATGCAAATTGGATCAGGTAATTGGAAAGCAGCTTGAGAGGGCTGTTTCAGATCTCCCTAGCGACAAGCTCTGCACACAATCATGATTGGGCCCAGACGGACTGTGAAGCACTTACTATGCTTCCTACTTCACATAACTGTCTATATGCCCGAACACAGACCAACCTTGTGTTTAATGTCACGTCCCGCACATGTACGTGGTCACAAGGGGTCTTGTTTTTAAATACTGTGTACATGCAAAACAGACTTAGAGCAGCTCACTCATAGTTGTTATTAACTAAAACTTGTTTTGGAAAAATAAAATAAAAATACAGTATAAATATTAATATAAATATTACACTTATATTAGTAAAGTAACACGGTCAGACACATATGAAGATAGTGAGATTTATAAACTAAACATTTAAAAACTAACTTCAAGTGCTGACATGTTCTAGTCTAGACATTTTAAAATAATAAAAAAAAGCCAGTTTTTATGATAAAAAAGTCATCTGTTTTTTATCAAAAATCAAAAATTGCATCAGTTAATTAAAAAATTTTTTTGTAAATCAAATAATAACTTGTTAGACTTATTCAACAAGCACAAAGACAAAGCTTTTTTTAAGAAGTCATATTGTTTTTTTTTTATTTCAAGTGACTCATTTCTTTCTTTCTTTCTTTTAAAATTTAGCTCTATTTTGCACAATACTTTTGGTTACGATACAATTATGTTGACAATATAAATGGCAAATTCACTTTATGCAAACTATATAAACTGTATAGAGTTACTTGTAAAATAGCTTTACTTTGTTTTATCTAAATACGGCTCTACAAAAATGAAGATTTCTGGTTGACAGTGAAAAAGTGTGGATGCCAGAGACTATATGTAACTATATGTATATAGTCATAATGTAACCAACAAGATATGTCACCCCAAAATCAAGCTTTACAATTAGGAGAAGTAGATGTACTGTAGTAAAAATAAAGCTCTTGAACAGGAACTTTAGCGGCTCACCTCTGAAATGTTTTTCACTCGCTACATCACTCATGTGTCTTCATTTGACTAAACGGCTGCAAATTGCATTCTGGGGTAAACAGCACTGATAAATTGAAGCCATTGTATAAACAGCTGCGGCTATAATGCACGTTGTTGTGCTGAGCAGAGCCTCATATAGTGATCGATTTAGACAAAGACAATTTAATATACATAAAGCCATTGAGTGAGGCACTATGATTTATGCTCATGAAATTTTATAGCACAAATTTTACAGATGGCTGTCTGTGAGTGTTTCTAATCAGCTGGGCTACAATGCCTTTCACACCATAAGCAGAGTGAATCTTGATAATAGTAAATGTCTAGTGATCTGCTTCTAGAGGGTTTATGTGAGAAGGGAAGCATGTGTGGTTCAGGAATTGTCACATTTAGAGCTCTGCAATTAGGCCAGGGCCCGACGGGCCCCGACTTTTTTACGCAACTCGGGCCGGGCTTCGGGCCAATTTTGATGTCATAGTTCAGGCCTCGGGCCTGTTTTAAGCTTCTCCTAATTTTTATATTTTAGAAATCCGCCAATTAATGATTAAAATATTGTCATGTGGCGCCGGTGAATACAACACGAGACCGCGCTCCTCAGCTAAAAGTTTTACTGTCCCACCGCGGAGAGTGAGCAGCCGTCAGCGCAGCGGAGCTGAATAGTTCTGCATTCAGATGCACGCAATAATCTTGCCGCAATGCCCCAGAAAAGGTAACTATCATGTCGACAATAGGAAGACATTTGAATTATTTACACATGAACAAGTGTTTTCTTAGTCCGTGTCACACAGATAAATTTCCTGATCCTCAATCTCCGCATAGACGCGCCTTTAAAGAGAAGTCATCTTTACCAATTATTTAATTTAATGAATAAGTACTTCTTTTCGATTTTTTTTCGATATTTATTTCGTTAAGTGGTAATTTAATGCTTTCTGTATGTGGCAAGGTGGGCGTTTTGATGTGGGTGATTGGTGACAGACCAATGAGGCGTCAGCAGTCCGTTATTTAAGGGCTTTTATTTTGACGGATATGATGCGTCCTGTTTGTCTTGGGCTTCCGCTTCCTGGCATTCCCGTTTGTTTGGCATGCTCTATGTTGCTTCCCTGGGGTGTGCAGGTGGGTTAGAACTATTCAATCACTGCACATTATGGTGAATAGGTTGACGTTCATTCGTATTATTTTTAGTCTGATTAGAGCTGTACTGACGGGCTCTGGATTGCGGCGAAGTTGTGGTGGAGTTCACTCTAAAAGTATGTTTGGTATCTGTTATAAACGGCTGACCATCTGAGGCGGGTGTATTCATTGTCCTCTTTTCAGCAAAATATTAACAAGCGAGTGCGTGGGTGACACGCCAGCGCATTCGGGCAATGATGCGCATGAGAGCAGTTATATAGCATTCTATGGGCTTCCGTCAACTCGTACGTTTTTATCATGGTATATGGGACTAAATAGTTTTGTTGCTGTTTTTATTATGGTTAGAAGAAACGAGAATATCAGATCTCTGCTCTGATTCCAGCGAAAGACGCTGCTGGTGACGTCGCTGTTCTTTTGCTGGGGGCACCCATTGACTGGTTTCCTTTTTTTAATTTTTTTTATTTATTGACATTCCTTCATTGAGTTCAGGTCCTGAGCTGAGCAAATTGTTCCACCGGTTGCTTTGACCATTCCATTCGGAACAGGTTGTTTTGTATAATTTGTGTAATTGAGTTTTTTTTTTGTCGGTTTGATGTATGTTGCATTACATGTATTTATCAAAAGTGATCCTAAGGAGCTGTGGTAATTTGTGTAACCTTTGCTGGTGCTCATAAGGCACCGTTGATGATTGCTGTGCAACGCTGAGATCTGGTGTTGATGTAATTGCATCTAGTGTCTGTTAACCAAGTGATTTCTTTCCTTTATATAACCTTCGCTGGTGCTCATCGGGCACTGTTAGGGGTTACTGAGTAACTCTATGATCTAGTATTGAAGTGACTGCATGTAGTGTTTTTAACCAAGTGATTTTTTTCTTTTTTTTTGACTTTGTAAAGTGTTTTTTTTTTCTTTTGTTGTAATTTGTGTTAATGTGGTGTTTTCTTGTTTTTTTTTTTCTTGTGGCCGGCAAGGACTTTGAGTGGAACCGGGGAGGCTAGCCGCTTGTAGTGGTTTCATAGGGTGTTGTGTGGACTGAAACGATTTTTATTATAGTGTGGTGGTGCAGTGGTTGATGTGGGGTGAAATTTCAAGTAGATTTAGCTGACTCCTGCTTTGCCTGCCTGTTCCCTTGAAGTGGGAATGTTTTATTGATTTGCTTTTCTTGTTTATTTACGCTCTTTATTAAAAGTCAAATTTTGTATTACTCGGTCTCACTCAGTTTTATTCGTTGCTCTCAAATGGTAAAATAAATTTACCTGTGTGTCCTTACTGGGAGTATTTCCCTGGTTTCCTCCCACCAGGCTGGCGTAGTCAGATTATTTAATCTCGTGGTTTGAGGTCTGTGCACCTAACTCTACACGCCACATGTAGATATATTTGTCATGTCTTACTCGCTCCATTTCGGTTCTGTTTTGTGAAACGCTCCTGTTCAAAGAGAAGGCATAACGCGCGTGTTGTATGAAATCACGTTTACTGTCAGTGCACACAAATAAAAGTAGACCTTTTACAGTTCTGAATGACGTATTACTCCTATCTTTATCAGAGAAAATTAAGTGGAAGGCTATCAAATCAAAGGACTGGCCCGTGCCTTTATGTCCTGCAGAACACGCTTTATGGCGTCACTCTCTGCACAAACCATCAAGATGAACATTTCAATCCAGTCCCATATAAAAACGTACCCTGACTACATTGGTCCAAAGTGCAAAACGTAGAGGGGTTACAATAACGCTCCTTAAATTGTATGACTGTTACGTTTTTTTGTCAGTTTAGCTGTGATCCACGCACGGATTTGGATTCAAATATTGGGTAATGGTATTGCCATTATTGTATTTGGGTGTGGTATTTTTTATTTTTTAATTAATTTTTTTTTTCTCACTGTAAACGGTTACAACTGTTTTTAGCATGCCTGGAAAAGACTTGCTCGGGTCGGGCTTGGGCTGGTAATTCTGATAAGCTGTCGGACACGGGCTGGGCTTGGGCCTGAGCGCCTCGGGTCAGGGCCGGGCTCGGACCAAAATTTGAGGCCCTTGCAGGGCTCTAATCACATTTATAACTCGTTCTTGTGTGTAGGTAATAAAATTGAAGGATTACTGTTAATCTTGCAGCTGGATTTTTGCCAGTTGGTCAACCTCTCTAGTAACTCAAGTATAACAGGAGTTGGGATCTCACCACCAGAGATAAAATAGAATTGCCGAGAGAGAAGAGATGAGATGCTGGTAAATTAATAAGACATCTGTGCTTAACATTCAGCAGGTGGTATTAATTTGACAAGTTGACTGTCATCTCAAATTGTCCATAGAGGATTTTTTTTTTTTGGTGGTGAAAATACCTAGTATCAAACCCTCTCTTTCCCTCTTATCAAATAAAATAAAATTAGGAAGAACTTATGGTAGTTCAATCTTTTCCCTTTGAAAGGAGAGAGAGGTGCTCTGATGGCCCCCTGTTGTGCCCCGTCACCATTTCAGCGGAGTCAGCAGAATAGTTGGTGATTTGAGAGTGAATGTCAGGATGATGGGATGGCTTTCATCAAGGGTCTGAAGGCCACTCTTATCCATCCAGATAGACTTGCTGAAATGGCAAGATGTGCTGCATTCCCAGTGCTTCATCTCAACCCAAAACACAGGCAAGCCACTGAAATAAATCACACACACACTTCTTACTTTACACCAGAGGGCTTAAATGCAGTGATGTGAGCATTCCTTCAAGACACAGGTTTTCAATTTTAGATCTGATTGAAAGGGGTTTATTTAGTGTTAAACACTCCCTATTCTCTAAGCACAAGACAATATGTGTAAATGCATCAAAAAAATTACACATTTAATGTAACCAAATAAAATGCATTTTTTTAATAAAGGTTTTCTTTTTATATTTACATAACATCCAGGCTCTTTTGCACTTTGCAAAACCGTTAATATAACACAAACTAAATAAGAAAATATGCTATTTCTGCAGTAATACTTAAATAAAAAATAAAATACAAGCAAAACTCATAGCTGAATACCACAGGTGTTAGTCTTTCAGTTTTATTAACAACTATACAACAAGGGAATACTTAGAAATAAATTTGTAGCATAATGTAAACATGAACTTTTCTAACATATGCTGCAGTGAATTCTAAACAGTTCAGATATTTTATAAAATAAATCAATGTATGCCTGTAATGCTGCCTGCAGTTAATGTTTTAGGTCATTGTTAGTGTGTTACTGTAGTTTGGTGACAACCTTTGTGTTTTGGATAAATGACTTGATTTTAGACATATGGAGTATTTTTATGTTTTTCTTTTTTTTTTTTTTTGCATTTTGAATGTGAAAATAACTGCTATACCAAGTTTAGAAGAACTGTGTAAAAAATTAGAAAAGGCGACCCTACTGAGAAATGGGTCCTAGTAATTAAAGTACCATATACTGTATATGTAATTGAGAATGTATTTGAAAACAACTGCATCTAAGGCTTTTCAAAAGAGTTATTAATTTATTTGGAAATTTAAGGCATACAGTATTCTTGTTAAAATTGTAAACTACATTTTGTACTGTTGCTCACAGTCTTGTTAGTTTTAGCATTGCATGTAGCCAAAGAGAGTATATTGCCTTAACAGTGTCCTTTTTTCTTGGAGCAGAAATGATGAATCTGGGCCTCTTTAAGTTAATGTAAAAATCTATTATTTTGTTCGTGCAGGTACAGACGGTAGGGATAATTAGAGTTTGTGTGCTATTTTTACCCTTGTAGAGAGCAGGTGTCACGCCTTGTGTTTTGTTTTATGTTTGCACGTTTAGTTTTGGTTTCGTTTTCGTCCTGTTCTTGTTTAGTTGATTAGTGACCGGTCCCACCTGTGCTCCTCACCTGTCTTGATTTCTCCCTAATGTCTTCCTTTTTAAAAGCCCATTCAGTTTGTCTTGTCTTTTGTTGGATTATTGACGTTACTATGAGTTGTGTTGTTTCCTTGTATTTCGTGGGCAAACTTTATTAAATAAGCATTAGTAGAACTACCTGTCCTGTCTTCATCTGCCTGCATCACACGGCAACCGTGACAGCAGGACAATATTTTATCTTGAGTTTATATTGGTTTTGAATTTGGAACAAATGCCCTGACAACATCAATTTCACACATATTCATGGCTTGGTGAACACATGTAGGACAGAAAGGAATGGGATTGTTCACAGAATTAGTGCTGATGATTGAAAGCAATCTATAGAATTATGATTATGTAAATACTACCTAAAATGACAACCTCAGTTTGACTACAGGGAGTAAAAGACTAAGAAAGACAGGTCAGGAAAATACAACCACACCTCTGGAGCTCTTGCATACTCTACAATGCTCAAAGCTTTTATTTAGAATGTAAAATACATTCTAAATGCAATGCAAAATTATCCACAACCAAATTAAATAGATATTCTATATATGTTCTGTCCGTGTGAACCAGAAGGAATATGCATCATGTTCAGGTATTTATCTTACAGTTTATCCTAGGTGTTTTTAAAGATCTAAACAGCATCTGTTTATGTGGTCTGTCTAATGGTAGAGGGCAAGGAAGTGTTTCTTCATTAAGTGTGGAACTAGCATCCACATTTTACAGCTCTTTAGAGTACTTTACTGTTATTTCAAGAGTAAGAAGACAAAGAAGGCACTGGTGGTTAAGCTGTTAGATGGAAAGAGGTGATTGATTAGATAGTGCTGGTGGAGTGTCTAGAAATAAATGGTTCCCACATAGCGGAGGAGAGTCATAGTGCTTTCACACACCTCTGTCGCACCACTCCGCCTGGTTTACAGTCTGCTTCTGAAGCAGTTAAACATTACAAGTCTTCATCATCTCTGTAACCCAGCAGGCCACCAAAAAGATTTACATGTGCTTTCTTACATACAGCATTGAGTCCTTTGCAATAAGGAGGTCTAACTGTGCTTTATTGCACACTAACTATGCCGGCATGAGGCTTGTTAGCATTCTAGTGCAAATTGACAGCATTGCAGTATATAAAAGCAAGCATTACCCTATCCCGAACAATTACAAAGCTTATTGCAGTACATTCTGTGCAGAATTAGACTACAAGTGTAATTTTGTTTGCATCTGTAAAGACCAATAAGCCGTTAAAAATCTGATTTTTTTCCTAAACGAACATTAACAAGTTGCTTAGATACTGGAGAGTCTGTGTGATGGCAGAAATCTAGTAAAATCCAGACAAATGAGACAGAGAGGAAGGAACTTTTGTCTGACATAAGCTTTATCTTTCTTCCAACTTGCTAACAGGTTTCAGAAAAAAAAGAGTATAAAAAGAGAGGAGAATTATGGGTTAGCGCCTCTTCTAGTGTGACTGCTTATTAATAGGTTGCTATGTTTTAGTTATTATAATGCATAAAGAAATGTAATTGCTAAGCTTTTATCTATTTGATATTATGGCTATCCATCCTGCTGTCTTCCAGTGAGTTACTGACTGTTTCATAGATCATTGCTGTCATCTGTCTTTCCAGTTCAGAGAACTTTATAGTTCAACTTTACTTTTTCTGCTTAACCTTGTTTTGTTTCGAGCTATGTGGGTGGGTGAAATACTTTTTCATACTTCGGATCTGATTCTATTAGTGTGCTGGCCTCAAACTGCGCTGCCCTCCAAACTGAAGTCAGCGTTAAGAGGAGAGGTCACTTTGAGGTGTTGTTAATGTCTCACCACATGCCCCAGGCTGGGCCAAATGTTTTCCTTTCAACCACAGATATATTCAGTTGTGAGAAAAACAAAAAACACCTGGTGTGCAATGTAATGTCTTTTCAAAGATCACCCCCGCCATGAATCTTTTTCTAAAATATCTCACTTATTATTCTAGCATGTCTCTGTTATACCATTGTGTTTGTTTAACACTGGTGTAGTGGCTGTAAAGCATGCAGTATATGCAACCTGTTTGACAAATGTACAAAAGCATAACATATATTTAAGCACATAAATGCTCTTTTTAAGCTGTTGCGTTTTTAAGTGTCGGTGTGGAATGGACCAAAACACAAGCAGGGACAATTAATTTTCATCATCCCTCTGTCTATAAACTAAAATTTAATAATGCGTTTGAAAATGAACAAATTAAAAGAGAACTTCGCTGATTTTAAGGCAAGGTTAACAGTAATTAATTTAATATGTTGATGCTGCTCAGTGTGCAGCATAATTAGAGCTTGTGGCAACTCATTTGATTCAAGTAACTGGTTTTCAAACACAATATTTTACAATTTATATATTTTACAAATAGTTCAAACAGATGAACATCACACTCAAGGGATTCTTTGGGTGAAATGCACTTCCAAATGACTTTTTAATTTTAAAATTGCATTAATGATAAACTTATTCCATCTCTCAGTGGTGATGCATATACAATATTCATGTGTTTATCTGGCTGTCAAGCTAAATTTATTTTACAAAAATCTATTTTTATATACATTATGTCTCATTTCAAGATCTTGTTTTATTAAACAGCATCTTCGTGAAAACATGCATGCAGTACAAAGATGCATGGTGTCGATTTGTACTGTTTGTAGCATACAGTAAATTACCAGGAGAGACTCTCGAACTGAAAAAAAAAAAAAAAAGGATGTTTAATTATAGATATGTTAGTATTTAATTGCAAAGTAAACCAAAGTAAACGCAAACATATGGCCAACATGCGTTTGCATATATGCTATGTAAAATGTATTAGATGTTGCTAAGATATCACCAACAAATACATAGTCCGCATGCAGTGCCCATTTAGACCTGCACTCGAAATAAACCACATGCCCTTAAAAGCCACACAAAAGCTTGAGGATTTCAGTGTCCACTTTGCCCTTGTTACTGAGGACTAGAGGAAGTTCATCATAGATGTCATCTGAGGTCTAAATCCTGACCTGAGCATGTATCAGCTCTGAATGCTGACCCCTACAAGCTCAACACTCAAACTGCATTAGGCAACCTGCATCAGCAGATGATGGCAGGGATTTGGCTGGAGCAGCATTAAAACAGCCCCATGCTGTCCGTCCTCAGTGGATTGGAAGGTTACCGCACTCTACAGACCTTAGAATCGGTATGATTTTATAGGCCATAAATATTTAAAATGTATATAGTAATGCATGGCAAACCATCTCACAACAGCACAGTGGCGGAAATGTCACTACAACTGACCTTAAAGAGCATATTTCAGGTTAGCTTTCTCCAGAACAAATTGTGCGGTATAGCTAATGGTCCCATTTGAATTGCACGAATAAATTAAAAATGGACTGTACTGTATATAGAAAAGCATGCTTGAGAATCTAACACTGTGTCATTTAAAAGCTCTATATACAATAAAGCAAACTGACACGATTTTGTCAGTTACTTTTTTTCTCAAGATTGTTCAACTAATTAGTGTTTTTTGAATAGGTTGAGTAATTCATTCAACAAACAGAAAGTCACTTGTTTAATTCTTTAAATGTATAAGACTTCAACCAAGCAGTTGAGGAAATTATTCAGTGACTCTCTTATAAAAATGATGGCTGCACGTTCTTTGTGTAGGTACTCCTTTTGAATATGTGTATGAATGTGTGTAACATGAATTGTAATCAAAACCAAAGCCATTGAATAATAATAATAATAACGTTATGCAATGGCTCGTGCTATATTTATCACATTGTCATTGTCATGTGACATACCAGTTCCATTGCTTCACTGACAATCAAAATAATAGTGTCTATTGGATGCAGACTTCAGAATCTCGGTGGAGCATAGAATGTTTTTTTTCCTCTGTTTTCTTAAAAAGAGAGGGGGAAAAAAAAACTCCAGACATGAGTATGATTTAGAGTTTTTCAGCAAAACCACAGTCTAGTCTTATCTAGTCTAAAGCGTTTTACTGATTTTTTAAATTATTTTTTTTGGTCCCACTTTATATTAAGTGTCCCTAGTACCTGTGTACTTTCATAGTAACTAGATGTGTATCTAGTATGTA
>JAUCNO010000873.1:1007020-1018447 GCA_032353835.1 Enteromius viviparus | reverse complement strand
AGAAAACATCATGATCATGCGTAATAAATCATAAATCATGATGATGTTCCCATCTTAGTTAATGTCTTAATTAATGTATAGTTCATCCATGAAGTCATGAATGAAAGACTCTGAACTCATGTTAGTTCCTGATAATTCATGATATGCATGAATTCATGGTAATTCATGTACCCTTACCGTAAAGTGTTACCGACAAATTAAACTTAAATGATAACTTTTTGGCAGCAAATCCACCAGATAGGTTTAGTACAAACAGGGATAAGTCCCTGTTAAAATATACTGCTGGATCTTTAATGTTGTGGGCCTATATTTCTGCTCGAGTCCTGGGCTTCTTGTTTAGACACATGACATCATGGATTCTATCAATTACCAACAGATAAACAGATAAGCCTCTGTTAGACATCTTACGATGATTTGTGGTTGGATCTTCCATCAGGACAATAATACAAAATAAACATCCAAATCAACACAAAAATGGGTCTCTGAGCACAAAATGAAGCTTTTGCCCTGGCTGTCCCAGTCCTTTGAACATAGATCCCATAGAAAACCAGTGGGTGACTTTAAGAGAAGCAGCACCAACATGGAGCTGTAAATCTGAAGGATCTGAAGAGATCCTGTGAAGGAATTGTATCTGATCTCTTATCAGCTGTTCTCCAAGTTCTTCAGATATTATAAGGGAAAAGTTAGAGCTGATGTCTAAAGATGTTGCAATAATTGTGGCTAACATTAACTATAGAAAAATTAACCATTTACCTTTTTTTTCACAATGAAAGATCAAAAGGATAAGCATATTTATTTTACTCATATTTACAAAGGGTGCCAGTATTAGTGGAGGGTACTGTATATGTGCAATTTAAATGTAGTATATAAACCTGTTTTACTGTATTTTTCAAATAAATCAAATAAATGATGAGACTTCTGTATAAATACATGAATGAATGAAAAATAAGACGTTTAAATCAAAGGATGGAAGAAGTATTATATTATTAATTTATCTGATTAAAAATACAGCAAGCACAGTACAATTGTGAAACATTATTAGAAACAACTGTGTTGTCTTTTAATGTATTTCACAATTATTAATTAATTTCTGTTAGGGCAGAGCTGAATTTTTAGCAGTCATTACTCCAGTCTTTAGGGTCCCATGATCTTTCAAAAATCACTCTAATTAATTTATTTTAATTAGTTCGTTATTGCAGTACCTGTACCTAACAAAATCTCAAGTACTGTAAGTGCTTCACAGAAGCAATACAGAGGCACACACTAGGCCAAGAATGTTCGCAGCTCTAAATATGAAAAAGAGAACAGTCCGTACTGGATATACACTAATACCTGTTGCCGCATGCTAAGCTCAACTCTCCACTGAGACCATATTGTGTCTCTGCCGCACTCCTGAATTTCTGCCCCGAAGACAAATGCTATAGAATAAAATCATGTTATCTTCCTACTACGGTTCTGCAGCTCATTCATATCCAGTATCACTATATGTTGTGTTTTACTTATGAAATAAAACCTCTGGTTTCAGGGCTAATCTAATTGTTTTTGTTCCATGTGTTTGGTGTGTGCGTGCAGGGCCCAGTGGACACTAAAAGTAGATTTTGGAGGAAGTCGAGGCGAGAACAGTAGCGAATGTGTCTAGACGAGAAATGTATTAGCCAATTTCTGATATAGCGAATCAACATGTTGTAGGGCGTAATTGAGTTTTTCCCCCTGCCTGTTACGCGAGCATACAACGGGACATTGGCTAAACAGGTTGCTTAATTGAAATTAAAACGTAAAAGCATAAATCATGCTAGCCCTGGTGTAATTGAAGGGTAACTGAATATTTAATGAAGCCGGTAGACTAGGCTCCATATCAGGATGTGTCAGAGTGATCTATAGCCCAGGAGTCTGTCATTGCACACTCTTTTTTTTTTCTGTGACATTTTTTGAAGTATTTTTGTCATTAGGGAATAGAAGCTAATACATAAAATAACCCTCAATTAAAGTTTTTCACTTGTAAAAAAAGTGCACAAATCCCCAAGGGAGGCTACACAGGTAGTAATAACACAAGAAAAGTGGGACAAAAACTTGACAGCATTATGCCAAATGGCAGCCCTTAATTTAAGCCATTTGGAGATGTGGTCTGACAGTGAAACTAAACCTGCACTAAATTATGTGCAGAAATCGTGATGGATTATTACACAACATCCTCCTAACATAACACTGAATAAGGTAACTCATAAACATTCGAATGTGTCAACACAAGTTAACATGGCCTGCAACATGTCAGCTGAAGGTGACTTAAGCTTGCACTTTGTAAACAGACCCTGTGGCGACTGATTGTCAGCAGTGTGACATTTAGCTATTGTGCTTCTTTAAGTATTTCCTGTGTCCTCTGCACTTGTTATAAGGTCCAAATGTGGTGCCTTCTAATAAAGAGTGTTTCTCCTTAAAATGTAGATAACACCCAGCTTGCATTTTCCTCCACCGCTCCCAATAGAGAGCGCATGCAAATATGACATTTATTTAGTTTTTTGGAAAAATGTAATTTGAGAAAAATGTGAATCAGTTAAGGAATGTGTCAGAGATGATTTCTTGGGGGAAAAACACCATTAGAAAATGAAGCATTGACACAGCTTCAGGATCTTCTGTTTTCTGCAGAAGTGACATTCCTGGTTGCAGAAATGACCTTAGTAAAAAGTTTTAATATTTAATGTGAAAATGTTTAGAGAGGTTGCCATGATCACGCTTGTTCATTTATCAATAAAGAGGCAATTACCCAAAAGCAAAGCTTTTTCTTCATGGGAGAATTTCCAATGGATTTTTTTGGCTGCTCACGGAGCTCCATGGCTCTGGAGTGCTAGAAATCAGCCAAATAAATGAAGGCATTTAAAGCTGCTCAATATCCCACCATGCCCTTAACCAATTACAAAATGACAGGAAATAGAATGTGCACTTTAAATGGATGCAAAAGGAATGCGTTTTATTTTTTTTCAGCATTTCTTCCTAATTTACCGCCAAATATCAAAACCATTCTCCATTAAGGTGGCTTTATAGTCTCATTACCTTAGACGTGTTTGATGCATAATGCTCTTAATGCTTGTTTTAATGTTTCTTTTCACCATTCACACATTTCCTTGCAAGATAGAGGTTTATTACAAATGCTTTTTCATTTGCATATCTCAATATCATCTATGTCTTGACAATATCAACAGTGACCTTGGAATTTGCTACACAGTCAGATGGACACATAATCAAAAGGTTACAAAGACACAAGATCATCTGGGGGTAAAATAGAATAATTAAATGCCACATTGGGGGATATCCACATATGATCTTTACTCACCAAGCCAATTAACGTAATCGATGCGACAATTAGCATACATTTATTAGCCTACAAGACACATAGCATCTGTTTAGCACACCTTTCTCAAATAAAACCATGAGGAAATAAAAGAGCAGCAGAAAGAAGAATTGCACATACATTCTGAACAGAAGTTTAACTTACAACCTTCCTGCTTAAATTAGATTAGAAAAAAACCAAACACAAGTGCACCCACACACACAAATGCACTGGATGGAAGAAAAAAAACCCTGATATAATTCACACAACTAATAAGGCATGAGTCAAAATCTGACAACGAGAAGAATGGAAGAGAAATTAAGTGATAATTGGAATGAGCTACTACACTCCATCTTTCTCACAAAAGTTATCAGTCCGCACCTGGAAGTCTTGATTGTGCACGATAGAGTTGAGGTGAAGGGACTAGCCGCTGAGGTGATTAGCTTTGCTGAAGAGTGTGTGGAATAAAAATAAACCGACTTTCTCTACTTTATATCATCGCCTGTCCCGATATCAGAAACTTTACAAACAAACAATGTTTAGTGACAATGTTTAAAGATAACTGCTCCCTACTAAATATCAAACAATTAGGATTATAATAATCACAGTTTAAAAAGCTGGTGTGATTGAGAAAAAAACAAAAAAAACACCTTAAAATACTGTTAACAATGTTTCTGTTCTTATGGGATGCCTGTGTATTTAAAGCTTAAAACAGTATTTCATTAAGTGATATAATGTTACAATACTAGTCTACTACAGATATCAGAATAAGCTTTTACTCACAATAAAAAGCCACACGTTGAATCAGATTTCTGTAAGCTTCTTGTTCATAAACATGGCAAGTACTTAAGAATAGATGGTACACAGGGTCATACGCCACAAAACGCAGACAAAACAAATCATTGCAACACATTTAACACTAAAATAATGTAATACACATTAACTCTGTAACAGAAAATGTAACACAAAACACCGTAAAGCTGGATGTAAACTGTGTTTTAGTAGTCTTTTAAGTTTGTTTCTTGTCAGACAAACATAATCCCAGCTAAAGCCATGTCACACTGTGGGATCTCAGATGTCATTAATGTCAGACTTTTCGACAATCAAGATGAGAACAGGAGCAAATGTGTCTAGACAAGAAATGTATTAGCCAATTTCTGATATAGCGAATCAACATGTTGTAGGACCTAATTGAGTTTTTCCCCCTGCCTGTTACGCGAGCATACAACGGGACATTGGCTAAACAGGTTGCTTAATTGGATGTAAACTGTGCAATTTTTAGCAGTCTTTTAAGTTTGTTTCTTGTCAGACAAACATAATCCCAGCTAAAGCCATGTCACACTATGGGATCTCAGATGTCATTAATGTCAGACTTTATGACAGTCAAGACTTGATAAAAAAAAGACACAAGACTTATACAGAGTTTTACATCATATATATCCGTGACATGTTCAGAGATTGTGAGCTGCACATGGAACTGAAACAGTGGCTAGAAAACAAACAAAGAAAAATCTTTGGTGTTAATGTTGATCATAGCTTGCTTTCAAGAGAGAGAGAAGAAAAGAAAAACAGTGAAGACAATGTGTGTGGACCAATTGGTGGTTTGTTGTTGTCCCACTAATTGTCTTATGAGGTTTTGTGCATCTAATGGTTCTTGATTTAACGGTTATCTGAGAAGGGGTCTTGTCCCCCCTGAATGTCAGTGGTGGTCACGCCCCTTATCAAAGGTAAAGTTTGACATAGTTGTGCTTAATGGGCTGTCGGTGAAGATGTCAAACTAGCAGTCAAAGACTACAGATTTTGTCATAGGAATTTTTCAGTGTTCAAAGACCAAGTCTTTGCCTAAATTGTTGTAACGAATCGAGGCAGTGAAACACCACTGTGAGGATAGTCGTTGAGACCTGACCATTCAGCGAGCTGATAAAACTCAAAAACAAAGTCCTCGAACGGCGGGTCTCAGCACACGAGTGCAAGCAATCCCTCCGAAAACGTCATACTGGGAAAAAAACAGTAAAAAAAGGGAAAAAAACAAAAAACAAGAAATCACCGTGCTGAACTCTATGTCGACGGTCCATTCTGTAACGAATCAAGGCAGTGAGGCATGCGAGTTCAAATGCAAAAAGTGATTTATTAAGGCGTGGGGTCAGAATAACAGTAGTCGATCGCCAGCTGATACAATGGAGGAGGCACAGGCAAAGACAGAGTTGATAAACAAAGCAAAAGGTCACAAATACTAATCAGAGTCCTTGGGGAGAGGCAGAGGGAAAGTCCAGAATCAGGCAGAAGTCGTCGAGGGGTAATCCAATCAGAAACAAAGACTAGGAATACAAAAACACGGATGGGAAAACTCACAGGGTGACAGTGCTAATGGACTGTTTTATACAGGCAAAAGTAGGTCAAAGGGGTGGAGAAGACAATCAAACACCTAGACAACCAATGAGTGGGCGGAGACAAACACAGGCAAAGTTCGTGGAGTGCCGGAGTGCCCTCTAGAGGTTTGAGCTGGCCCTCCAGCTGATCATGACAATCGTACAGTGTGCACTAACTGATAATAAACATAAGAAACAAAACTGTTCATATATAATATACAGCAATAGATGTGGTTTCAGTGAACATCCTGTTACTGTTTCGCATCATGAATCATTCAATCATTCATAGTTTTCTGCTTCCAAAAAACATAAATGTGACAGTACTTTATATCAGCATGGCATAACGTGATCTTAAACCAACTACAGATTTCCAATGTGTATAATAAATTTAACATGGAAATTACAATAGAATAACGAATAGAATTTGACAGTAACATGACAGCAACAAGTATTTTTTTTTCCTGTATTACAAATGTTTGTATAGTGTGTAAATAAAAAAATAAAAATACATATACAGTAATACGTGTTCTTTTATCCTTTCACATTATAGTTGTTGTTCGCTGATCGTGTGTGATGTTCAGGTGGTCATGTGTGTGTATACTGTATATACAATGTGCGCAAGCATGTCAGCATGTGACTGTCTTAGTGGACATACATTAATCATTATCACAATGAGTCAGGAATGTTTTTATTTTTGCTGACAGAAACAGATTAGATTACCCTAAATTGACTGATGGTGTTGGCAGGCATTTCATATGAGGGCCAGGGAATCATTGATAGGAAGTGTCGAGATTAGTTATTGCTTGTGATTTTACTTTATTAAAATGCATGTGTGATGAATGAACAGATTTCATGAGGTTAAAACTGACATAATGAGATTTCATTTCGTACAAGACTTGACATACTTCATTATCGCAAAGACAGAGATTAATCTGATTTTATCCAGAAGGCTTGATGTGAAAATGTATATATCCATATGAAATATTCTTTGAGCTTTTACTCTTACTTTTCTCCTACATCCGTTTTAAGTCTGGAAGAATTAGTTTTTGTTTGTGTGATTTTCTTTCCTGAGAAATTCATTTTTTACAAGTGTTCGTTAAGACATAAAAGAGAAACAGAAGTAGTTAAATAGGAAGGAGTATAAACGTCTTTGAACAAAGTGAATGATTGCAGATGCTGGCTTGAACTGGAATTTCCATGTTGTTTACACGAAGGAAGATTGACATCTTAAATTCAAAACATTAGTTTGTCTTAATTTCTTCAGTGTAGTTTTAACCCTAAAAAATTTCATGAAGCTCATTCTACAAAAAATCCACTTTGACCTTGTTAGCGCATACAGATGCAAATACACAGCGTGTATGTATAATGAGCTGAGTCACCGTTGAGATGCTTGGGCTCAATGGGTAAGTTTGCTCATTATCTCCTGTACAAATGAACTATTAACCTTCAAAATCAGCCTCTGTTAACTATCAAGGTTAAATAGCAGTAACCATCATCACAATGCAACTCCTCTTCTTGGAAGAGACAGCAAAAGTATTATTAAGACTGTGTGATTCTGATGAGAAGGGTGAGACAAGGTGACAGTGATGCTTAAATGAGATGATTTAAAAGAGTGTGTGCTCCACCAGCTTGTTTAGTATTGCAAAAGAGCCCAGTCTTTATGTGAGCTATAAAACGCTTCTCCATCATGGCTCTGCTCTCTCTCTCTCTCAACGCTGCAGGTCAGACAACATCAAACAGCCGTGTGTGAGGCGTAGACTGACATTGTGGAAAACAGTATCATCTCTCTGGCTTGAAATAATGGAATAAACAAATCTCAGATTGTCTGACTGCAAAATGTGTCTGTCAGTAACACACTATAATATCATGGTAGGATGCGTTTACTATCATAGCATAGAGTACTGCAGATATTTCATTGTTTATACTGGACTGTCAATGTCAACGCTGTTCTCAAAACAACACAATGTCTGATAGACAGTGGACAAATATAAATAGTGATGCAAGCTGACACAATGTATTCAGTGATTTTGAACATCATGTTTTTGACCAATGAGTTTTCCAGGTGCTTCATAATGCCGCATGGAATTATGTTTCCATCAAAAAAAAAAAAAAAAAAAAGACAATTGTGACTTTTTTTTCCCCACAGTGTGTTTAAATCTCACAATTATGAGATTAGACCTTACGTCCTTTTTTTATTTTATACCTTTTTCTCACAATTTTGTGAGAACACCAAAAAGTCTGAATTGTAAAAAGAATCTCAGAATTTTGAAGATCAAAAAAAAATAACTGCGGAATATAAACTCATTCTTCACAATTCTGTGAGAAAAAGGTCCAACAATTGTTTTATCACACAATTTAGATTTTTTTTTTCTTTTCTTTTCAAAATTGTGAGTTTTGTATCTTGAAATTATGAATTATTGTTTTTTAAATGCACAATAAAAAGTCGTATATAAATCCTGCTTTAAATAGCTTATGGCAGCATTTCATGAGTTCGCGCTTCCTTATGATGATTCATTTAGCTTGTTTGGTGAGCTGTCCGGGGGGCGAGCCGGGAGATCGTCGGACTCCGAGCCCTAGTAGTTTAAACCCTAGTAAGGGCTGAGCCTGGCGTCCTGCTCGAACCCCTCGTGCCCCCCTGGAGCAGGAAGGTGCGAAACTAGGCAGGAGAAGGGGCGGAGGAGGAAATGCAAAACGAGATAGGGAAGGGAAGGAAGTGAGCTTATTTAAGGAGGAGGCTTGTGACTGGACGGATTACAAAATAGATTAATTGATTATTGCGGTGCCAACCGTGGTGAATCATGCGTCAGCGCTCTTCCTGAAACTTGTTGAACAACATCACTTAATGCAGAGCATGAGTAAAGCAATGCAAAAAAAGTTGGTAGCTGAATGGGTTTGTGAAGATGATCCTTTAATGGACTTCAGAATGTGCTGATACTGCACAAAGAGCAAAGGACCGCTTTTACCATTGATGCACCTCAATGTAGCACTTGTTGGTGTAACTATCTGCTTCTACAAGACGAAGAAGATGAGCAAAAACAGAAGCCATTGCACTTTGTTCCATTAAAGCTAAAGCATCTAGTTAAATAATGCATGTTATTTTATGTCGCTTAGTTAATTCTGCTGTGGATAAAAATGACAAACCAGGCTTAGAAGGTCATGTAATGTTGCGTATTCACAGGCTTCAATGGCTTCTGCATTGGATTGCCCATCTGTAGCTGGGTAAAGGAACATGATTTTAAGAAGCAGCACTTAGTTCTTACAAATATATCAGAAAATAGAAGCAATTCCCAGGTGGATGGAAATATGTGGCCCCTTTTTCATAAAATATTTAATTGCTTTGCGCTTTGTGACAAAACACACTGACAATTTGGATGCCTGTGCCATCAGGTTGCCTCTTCACGCACTTTGTGCACAAGGACGTTATGGCTGTATCTCACGCTTCCTGACGCTCTTCAATCACGGTGAAAGAAAAAGTTTTCCAACTATAAAAAGTCTTGTGCCCGTAAAGTCATCTGTAATAGCAAAAGGAGGACCCATGAATATTTTATTAGATGCTGAAAGTTGCCGATAAATTCATTGTGGAAACAAAGTGGCTATGTAAATATTATCCATCCTGTTCTGAGTGAGGCAGGAATTTATCTCTTTATCATCTTCAGCGGAAAACAAATCAGTTGCAATCTTTTCTTATAACAATTTCTTTCAGATATTTGCTGTAAAGCTGACGCAGCTAAGCCAAAAAAATGATCCATTTATTGACCTTCAGATTGAGTTCTTAAAAATGTTGAGAATAGGGGTGCATGGCTAGCCGATAACAGTAATTGTTTTCTTGTTATGTCCAATAACCAATACATGTCTGGAATTAAAACTCTATACTGTTTTGACTTAATACATTGAAAATACAACACCATAAACAATCATTGTACAAATTAGTAGTATATAATATATTTACTTTTTGAATGATATTTTGTTTTATTAACCTGAAGTGATCATTCTAAAGGTAGATATTTGAAACGAGGCCTGTATTTAAACATACAATACTGATCATTACAAAACAAGACATGCATATAGATGGATGGATGGACAGACAGAGCAGATAGATCTGTTGTTAGCCTAAAAAGCTTTCGCTCTTATGATAAAAGTGAACACCATTATCTCCTTGCATCTTGTGAATCGAGATTTAAATAATACATAAGTTCCTCGAATGCTTGTTGTGCAATTTTGCTTGTACTTGAAATGTATTTTGGGAATAAATAATTTACAAGCTGAGAACAACTAATTACTGTGCCGTACATCTTCCAGTATCCTCTCTCTGAGTGAGCTCCTTATTTGGCATGACAAGGTAATGAGCGGAGAGGGCTCAATGAGTTTTATTTATTGGGCTCCACGCTGGTTCTCCATGGCCCTCTCTGTCTCAGGAAGGGCTTTCTGACAATTTTCCACAGGAGCCTGGCAGCTCCATGCAATGATCGTAAGGTGTTTTCTGACAAAATAATTGGCTACTCTGGCATTTCAATTCATTCCTTGTAAATTGCCTTGTGCAAGGGCATTCTTTGACACCCTATCAGAGGCCAAGAAAAAACACATCAGGTGATAGGATTCTGTGAACAATACAAGGAAAACATCAAAAAGCTTGGAGTCAGCTAAGGTAAATCATAGACCTTTATTTCTCTCACTTTTCTGTTGTATCAAAACATCCATACTGGTGCAGAAACAAATTATTTAAGAACAAACCACCCTAAACCGGCAGGTTGCGTTCCACTTAGTTGGCCAAAAGGGCAGTTGTGAAAGCGCTGACTCAGGCTTCCATTAGAGCAGATCTCATGGCTGTTATCAGACGGTCTGGATTAAGTTGAAGACCTTGGAAAGTGCTTGTCTGGCCAGAGGTGTTGAACCCCCCCAACACCTCCCTCTGGAGGATAAATGGCACTTTCACAGAGGAGGAAGAGTCTCTCAGTGTAATGGTATACTCTGGAAGGGTTCCAGCCGAACCCTTGCAGTTTCTGCACGTAAATCCAGATGCTTGTTTCAGATGGGCTTTGAGAAAACGATTAGAACCTATTGCTTCAGGTGGTGGTTGGGGGGGCTGATGACAATATTGTGCTGTAAACGTCCTGTAAACCTCTCTCGGTCACTCTGTTCAGATCTTGTGTGCAGTGTTTCTCAAGCACTACTATCTCTGCATCGAAACTAACCTGTGTCTTCCTGTCTGTCACTTCTATCTCGGTCGTTCTGTCACACTCCGCCATCTTTCTCTTAAAAGCCACGTTATCTCTAGAAATGCCTTCGCTCTCTTTGAAGTGGTTAAAGTATCCAGTCTGCCATTGCAGGCTGATACTATTTCAGTTTGTGAAGCAGTTAGTGACCTCTATCAGTGACTCACCTCTTCTTCAGTTATCAGCAGACTTCAGCCTGAGAGAAAGATCCTGCTTGTGTGAATCACACGGGAGCTCTGCTTCAAAACTGACATTTTACGGAGGCTAATAATCTAGCTTGAAATAAATCAATACATGAATAAATGCATAGACATTAAAGGGATATTTCACCCCAACCCAGTCTCATACAAAAACGTACCCTGACTACGTTGGTCCAAAGTACAAAACGTAGCGGTGTTACAATAATAGCCCTTAAATTGTATGACTGTTACGTTTTTTGTCATGGTTTAGCTGTGATCCATGCACGGATTTGGATTCAAATATTGGGTAATGATATTGCCATTATTGTATTGGGGTGTGA
>JAUCNO010000873.1:985934-1001771 GCA_032353835.1 Enteromius viviparus | reverse complement strand
AGGATAAATTGGTTTTGGATAAATTCTGGTCAGATATGTTTCCTATCTTATTTTTTACTTTAAATGGTATTTAACTCAGACAGAGCTCTGATAGCAGAACAAAGTTTTTTCCAATTTTTAAAAAAAATATATATGAGAGAAGGGACAGAAATATTTTCCAATGGTGTATTATTTAGAATGATAACGCTGTCAGAAATATTGCTTTCTGTATCCATTTGTCCCTGACAGGGTGGACATATTTTGTACAGTAAGTTGGTCCAAATGTTTTTGCGTATAATTATTTTATTAAAGGTCCAGGAGCTTGACCAACCAGCAATTGTTAAAGTTTAAAGTCTTCTAAAAAGAATAAACGTGGTTTAACGAAAAACTGGAACAATGTCTTTAAGAAATTTTCATCTGTCAAAGGCACTCTATGGTGATATTGACCCAGTTAATAAATTGTAAATTAAATTTAAAACGATTAAATTAAAATGCTAATCATATATTTCTGCATACAGGAGCATTGCTTAAATTCCTGTCACCACCACCTCAGGGAGATACTCCAGTCCATTCTTCTGACAGTGAAAATGGTTAGCTCAGCCTGTTAGATACAGTACAGTGTTACTATATCAATACATTTACTTTACAACTCTAGAAAATTAGTTAACAGCCAGTAGGTAAACTAATAATAAATCATAAATTAAAAGGATTACCATATATTTCTATAAATAGGAGCATTGCTTAGCTTATGTGCTCTTTGAATTTTTTTTGACTAAATGTGTTTACTGTATGTTTTTAGTACAATCCACCTTGACACTGCAACATAGTGACAGCATTTAAGGTGACAATCCATTGCAGTAAATAAGAAGATTTTCTGTATCTTTAAGATTTTAGATTAATATTTTGGTCAAAGAATATGCCATTTTTAAAAAAAACAAACTATTTCTGTTATAGTATGTGTTTTGACTACTTTTTTATGTTGTATAAATGTATATTTAGGCAACAAAGATATATTAACGAAATAATATTTTAGAGGGGCTTCATCTATTCATTTTGCCTGGGGCCCCCACTTCACCTTGGTTCCCCTCTGTGTCTGTGAAACGAAAAGGCAATATGACCTGTGTAAATATTGTATCAGCTTTCCAGTACTGGAGAGATCTCAAGAAATGGAAGGCCTGCGATCGGACATCGAGGTTGTTTTGGTTCTTCTTCTTCTAGGTGAGTTACACTGATAAAGCAACCGTAGAAAATAATTTGAAATTCATGTAAGCCCGTCAGAAATAGAACGTGGCAGCGGTTTTGTTAGCATCACTGATTGTAATGTCTTCTATAGTATTTTCTTTTGTCACACCACTTGCATCCCATATAGATGGTGTAACATTGGTTTTGCTTTGTTTCACAGAACTCGTTGTCCACATATGTGTGTGGCGAAGCTATCAAAGGGGCAAGACCCTTTTGAGGTAGGGACATCTTTTGTTTTGGTGATTTCAAATATCAACATTGGATTTTAGAAATCACATACCCTTCCTTTAATATGTATATGGATACTTGAAGTATCAATGTGTTCTATTTTGTAAAAAAAATAAATAAATAAATAAATAAATAAATAAATAAATAGCATTGAAGATAAACCTCTAAGAATGAAAATATGTATACTTGCATAAATATAGAATAAAAATAATAAGCAACATGTCATTGACCGAATTCACTTATATAGGTAAACCACTGGTGGCAGGTTGATGTAGCAGATGTACTGGCCTTTGGAGAGCTGGACACAGTCTGCTGGGCTTTTTGTTGAAAGACACATGCCGGCAGCAATGGATACCCTTCCACCCTTCCACTGTAACCTTGGCTTTATACCAGCTGGCTGGAGCAGGTTGGGATGAGATTGACAGCTCTCCCACCCATAACTCCCCTACTTTTCAAACTAGCTTCTCACTAATGCCTGGCAGCTAGGTAAGGTCTTCCCCTCGCCGCTCTTCCACACATTCCAAGCTTTCCTGAGAAATCAGTCTCTTTTTCTGTCAGAAGAGGTATCACTCTTAAATGCCTCAGCTGAATGCATTTCCCCCTCACATGTCAGCAGGTATTAAAAAGCAGTCTTGAAATAATTGATCCTGTCCCATCGGGAGGCCATTATATTCCCGGTGCCAACCGCTATATGATGCACAAAAACACCCACTCACTCTCCAAACACAAACGTATGCCCACAGACTTACACATGCTGGCATTTTCAGCATTCTTTTCGGTTGTTGGGAAACATGCAGTGTCACTGCAGAATGGATGTATTCACTGTTTTTCCCTGGCAATGCAACCATCTCCAGTAATGCTGAAAAAATCTACCCCAGAGTTACATGTAGTATAAATGGAAATCAGGCCCGGATCAGGGGGCTTCTCCCAAAGGGGATACAGACAATAGAAGGATAGTTATTTACCTTGCATTAGGCCTAGCATAATGTAAAACACAGTGGCTGGAGGCTAGCGTATGTTCTGCTGATAAAGAAGTGAGTTATAGAGGAGGGAATAACACACATTTTGGATCAGTAGGTTACAGGAATAATTTAACATTAGCAAATGGGCCTGCAAATAATGAAGACATATGCTGCTTGAGAGCTTTTTAAAACCAACAGGCAGTGATCTTTTATGCATGGCTACATGTGTTAAACTCAGTCTCTGTCATTTTTTGGAGAACAAATATTCATTTAATCCTACAAGAAAACGAACAATATGGCCAACTTTTCTAAACAAATACTATCTAATGGACTGTTGTCATGCACTTTTTCCCCCCTCATCCCGACAGATGGAGGATAGCTTTTGGAATAGCACACATGCATAATTCTCTCTTCCCTTCTCTGTCTGCTAAAAATATTTAAGGATATTTCCTGCTATGTTGAATTCTGTAATCCTTCAATGAGCTCAGCATCTGATGTGATCTTAATCTGCTTTGTGCAAGAGAGGAGAGGAGGATCTCTTTGCAATGTGGATGCCTATGCATCATTGAATTGATTTGGGAGTTTGTGTGCGCTCCACCCATTGTTAAAGATCTGAGACCATGTTGTAGCTTCATTCACTGTCAGCACGCTAAGCACTTTGAACACTGAGGAGCGCATAGCTCCACTTTTATCTGAACCCACTCAACTGATACTTCATCAATATAGTGAAGACAAGCTGAACTTTGACACATGTCTATAATCATATATGTGTGTGTGTGTGTGTGTGTGTGTGTATGTGTTTTTTTTTTTTGTATACTGTTTATGTAATAAAATGTTTCATAGTTTAGTGTGAGTGTGAGTCATAGTGTGAGTGCTCTAAACCGTGCCCAGGTACGGTTTGTTTAGCCTTCCCTGGCCCGCTTGGAAGAGGTGTGCCAGAACACGGTTCAGTTGGACTCGGACGAGGTTTGCTTGTAGTGAGAGCGCTAACCGTGCTGGAGCACGAAACAGGATGCTTGACATCACATTTTTGCGACGCTCCAAAACCAACAAAAGCAATAGACCTGTTTAACAATAGGATGTGGACCACCGCGGACCAAAACGAGTCAAAATTACTATCCACAAAGTAAAAGCGATCTTCTTGTTTATCCTGCAACCGTTGCACCATAATGACATAAGCGTGCTCCGGTACGAATGCTGAAGCCCTTTGTGAGAGCAATGTTACTCGGGCCCGGTTCACGGCAACCGTGTCTAGTGTGTGTACACCCTTAGGCATCACAGAAAAATCTAGATGCATGTCTTTGGTATGGCAGAGCTCAATAAGTTGAAATGTGTTATCTCTGCCTCGAAATGCGAAAAGGCTATCCAGGTGCTGTCATAGCTTGAGTAAACTGTTTGTGTTCCTTCTTTCTGCCGTAGCCACAGCTGGATGAATAAGGTATATTGCTGCAAAGGCATCCCATATTCCCATCGTGGATGGGCCAAATAAATGGGAAAGGCAGCCAGTGACAGTTGTAATCTGTTAAAACCTCTGGTCAGCAACTCCCTGGCTCATTTGCTGTGAAAGGGTTTCGCTGATCCCTCGCAGTGGCAGAAGGCTGAAGGCTGTATTATCACTGTGGACATATGCCCACACAAACACACACAAAGTTAAGCACAGTGTTCCCTTGTCCTTTATTGCTTTTCAGCCATGGCATGAAAACACGGCAATGCAAACACATTCATATGTAGGAAGAATTTCCCTAGATGTAGAGGCTTTTAAATTGATGTTTTTTTTTGTGAAAGGCAAAGAGAAAACTAGATCCTTAGACAGGATTTGTTTGTGTGGGCCAATCAATTGTTTTTTTGTAGATACGTATTGTTGAGGAACAAGAAAAGGCATTAGTTTTACTTGGAATTGCACACACTGTTGTACATCTGCACTAAGGAGTGTGTGTTGTAGGAGACCTCTTTAATGTAAAAAAAAAAGAAAAAAAAAGATGAAAGATGAATCTTGAAATTCAGATGAAATTCTGTCATCATTTACTCACCTATATCATTCCAAACCTTTCTGGCTTTCTCTTCATTGTGTAACATAAAATAAGATACTTGGATATTTTGTTTTTCTTAATTTAGTGGAAGTCAGTGGGATTGATTGTAGTGTTCTACAGAAGGGTTTGGATCGACATGAGGGTGGGTGAATTAAAGAATTTTCATTTTTGAGTCAATTAAGCCACATCATTGTGAATTTAAGAGAAACAGTTGTGTAACTCTATACTCACTAATGTTTGTGTGAATGAATTAACCCTCAAGCCACTTATCTGCAGTCTTTGTGCATACAACACCTACAAATACTGTTTAGGAGTCAGCAAAGGCATCTTATCTGGGGATTGCATGTTAGAAACTGGTAGGCTACAATAGCTCAGTCAGTCCCAAACTTGGTTTTCATCTAATTCTCATTTTTGTTATTTATTTATATATTTATTATTTTCAGTTTGCATATTTGCATAATAGCCTATATATTTTTTCCAACCTGCAAACTTACACTTGTCTTTATTTACCTTTTCTTTTTCTGTATTAGAATGACTGACTGCTTTAAACTTGAGTTTGCACAAACTGTAGAGAAGAACAGGCTCTATGAAATACCTGCCCTTTGCCCTACCTGTGTGTATACCACAATGTGGTGCTTTTCATCCAATGTACTCCCCTCCTGTCCAAGTATTACATCCATGTCATACTGTACTTAAAATGAAATGTATGAAATTAAGGTGTTTACCACATTATTATACTAATTGTCTTGGAACAACTAATCGTTAAATGATTCTCTTCAGTCAATTTTGCAACAACTGTTAAATTAACACATTCTTGTAATAGTATAAACCTAAATGGACATGGCCTGTAATGCATATTACCCTCTGTCTTAAGACATAAAGCCATTGTCTTGATTAATACGACTGTTTCTACTTTTTTACTGCAAATAAGTTGTCTGTGATCCAAGAGAAAGCATATTTCCTTCTCTTTATCTCTCTCTCTCCCACTCTTTTGATTTCAGATCTGTCAGCTATTCGACTGAGTCACAAAATTCTTGGTAGTGGCATATCTTTTTAAGAAGATCAGATAAAGCAGCAGGAAGCTGTATGTTGACAGCCATGTGAATCAAAATAATTATTTTGCTAAAGATTATTTTTATGTTGGATTTAAATATTAGATATTCCACCAAGTGAGTCATTGGTAGTACATTTATACTTTTATCATTTATTATTATAAATTTTATTTTTGGATCTTCAATGATGCAATACTTTACTTTTTTTCTCCTTAAAGGTCCTTAAATGAACAAGACCAATAGGCTGGAAAATGATATATAAAGATGTTTGTGTGAGTTTGGACAGAATTCAAAAGAGGCAGATTGACACTTATTCGATTGCCTTTCAATAGCTGATGGGTTTCTGCACAGCTGACCTACTCACCCGCCTATGCTCCAGTGAGTAGGTCACAATCAAAATGCATGAGATCTATATTTCTTCACTGCAAATAACTCTTGAAAAACACTTTTCACGTCAACAGGCTCTGGATGGACATGTCATACGCACTCATACTCTTATATAGAAAGAGTGTACATTTATCAAGTCATTTTAAACATGAGTAATCAGTGTGGGGTGATCATGAACACCATTCAAAGAGACATGTAAAGCCCATGACATTGGTGCAACTTAAATAATATACTTTTTTATATTCCATACTTACATGTCTTTTGTACTAATTCAAACTGTTAGTTGACTTTACAGATGCAACCTTGTCACACACTTTTTCCAGATCTCTTCTGCATGGAATTTATGGTCTTTTATGATTGTTGCTTGTCAGACTGTAAGATATGATCTCAGTAGGATCCTGGGTAAAAGCCACAGCACACTGTGTGACACCCACTGCCTTTTATCAGACTGATACACATCGTTGCCAAGTCTTTGGTCCTAATCGTTGTGTGTCAGTGCACAACTACAACTCATTGACACTAAAATGTTGACACTGTCCAAACTTTTTGTAGACAAGCTGTATTTTCTCAGAGAGTCATTTATTTTTAGTGGAGAGTTGTATAGAAGCTACATTGGATTTGGGATTCAGTAGCACTGAAATATTATTTTATGATTTTTTGTCGTTGTTTTGCGGCTTTGAAATCTTAGGCATTTTTCAAAATTGTGTTTTTATAAAATCAGTGGTTATGAATAATTACAAGAAGCTTGGAGCAATCACTGTTTTACTGTAAAACCATTTCAAAAGGTTTGCCACTAGGGGGTAAAATGAGACAATCGTAAGACGACTTCTGAGATAGCAGACTGCCACAAAGTAAACTGTCAAAGTCATGATTTATTTATTTTTTTACTTGCTAAGACATTTTGATCAAAAAAGCTTATAGAGAACAAATATATATATATATATATATATGTTAGTCACTTACTTTTCATGGCTTGTTTGGTGTTCTTGTCAAATAATATGCATAAATGAAATAATATAATAACTGTAAAAATAATACAAATAGCGGAATTCCTATTTGTTTTCATCATAACAGAAAATGTACACTTGAGCAAAGCATTTGACCTACAACAAGAAAAACGTTTTCTGTTCAAAATTGTTCTCAGACGGCAAAACCATGCTGTCTGAATGAACCTGGCTTTAGAGAAATCTATCTTAGAGCACTGTTTGCTCATCTTGCATCCCGTGAGCTCATTTCTTTGTGAATTGCGTCTTCTATTCTGGCTTGTTGACAATAACAGCTAATGAGGGAGCTAATGTAATTAACTGTCATGGCTAACCTTGTGTTAAAGTCTGCTCATCAATCCCCACTCGATGGATGTCGGTGTTGGATACATTCCTGGCTGGTCTTTATGAGACCACGTTGTCAATTAATCACAGTGAGGAACGCATTCACAAATCCTTCACCTGTTCATTTCTGAAGGCTTAGTCAATAATGAGCTGCGAACCACAGTGTTAAGAATTTGATCGCTCTTCAAATGACCTTTACCCACTGGGAATCTGCTTACTGTGCCACAGGACATGGTGAAATCCACAAAACTGGAGCCGAGTGTTTTGATTATCAATACATTGATTAGTAGGTCAGACAAGGTAATTACCAGCCGCTTTCAATCAATGCGTGACTCCTTTCATTTCCATTTCCATGTCAGACCATACCAAAATCGGAGCAATAAACTAGCATGACTAAGCCTAAATAGGAATGTGTCTAATTAATTTGACATATAATGCTGTTGTAGTGTACAGCTCTACAGAATCGTGTTTTCTGTGGGTATTTTATTTCTGACCACAGAGCACTTAATTGCAGATTTACAGCACTGTGCTAGTGTAAAATTGTGGAATGTACACTGTTCACTTGCTAAAAATATGCAGCTAAACTGACGATCTTACTGCTGATTCATGCTGAAAGTGATGCAATGCTAAAAACAGATCTTTTCCCCCCTATTTTCTTTCTTTTTTTTCACCCCAAGCTATTACAGGCTCATCAATTAAACAGAACAAAAGGATGTTTGTTTTGCACATTGTCCAGACAGGCATATGAAACCTCTAATTAGCGATTCTCTCCGCAGCCGGTAAATTATTAATATTCCAATTTATGGCAAAATATTGAAATGCATGCCTGAGAGATTGCGGCTGAAAGTGTGACGGATTCTGATTCAAGGCTGCAGGGTGAGAGCCAAAGGGCTGTGACCTGAAAGGGAAGTTGAGCTTAATGATTCAGACTCAGACTGCAGAGGGTTGTAAACAGACCTGATGATGTCTTTGGTGTGGGGCAAATGGTTTAAGGTATTTTATTTGCTTCCTGAATTTGTCTCTAACTATCTCTTTTGGGAACATTATATCAGTGCTAGGCTGGATTAGCAATTATAGAACAAAGGTTTCAGATTAGAGATTCAATCAAGCAAATTTTTTCTGCATTTAGAATAAGTTTTATGGATATCTAAAAGCAGCAATTTAATCCTGGCTGCATATCCATGACATTCAGTGCAAGACTATATTTGCCTGGTATTTAATTTGTAGAAATGATATCTTTCTCTTGATTGTGTGTATTAAAGCTCAAAGATAAAGATAAAATTAAGATAACTTTGATGAAATCTGACAGCTTTCTGATTATGCATCCTGCAACTTAAAGATTCCCAGGCCCAGAAACGCATTAAGGACTTTGTTAAAATAGTCCATGTGACATCAACCCTCATTTTATGAAGCTAAGACAATATTCTTTGTGTGAAAAAAAAAAAAAAAAACCTTTAAAACTGATTACGTGTACTTTTTTAACAATGTTCTTACAACCTTTTGAACGTGCCAGTTGTGTTGCTGAAGAAATCTCTTGGATTAGATTAATCTGTGCCAAGATCGATGGTGTTTTGGGTTCTGAACAACATGAGGGTGAATAATTAACCAAGTAATTTTCATTTTTGGGTAAACTATCCCTTTAAGTCTTGCTTCAATAGAGTTTAGGTTGACAGACAGGTAGAGCTTTTAATTATAACATTATGATATAATGTCTGCAATTTTACCAAATTATAGTACAGTATAATAATATATTTTTTAAAAGAATTGGGTCAATGTACACTCAAAAACTTAGGTGCATTAATTTAGATCAATGAGGCCTACAATCAATCGGCACCAAAAAATAAGATTTCAGGGTTTTAAAATGCATTCGCTTTTGAATTCACGTTGGTCTTTCCAGCAGGACAGACTGTTCCAGAGAGACAGCTCCAGTAATAAGTGAACATTAATTACTTTTGATAAGAAAGTGGCTGCTAAATGACTCACCATCCACTGCTAGTGAATAAATGTGTCATCTTTCTACAGTGAATCCACTGTTTTCACGCCAAAGAAACCAATATTAAACATATTATGTAATGCTGATGTCTTGGCAAGTTGCATAGACTACACAATCAGACACAACATCACACAAAGTATGAGTCAGCTATCTTAGTACAGACTGCTTTCACCGTCATCACATGGTGGGAGGAGGCGTACTGTGCACTTGTTTGATTAGCTCTGTAAATATCATGGGAACAATCATAACGATGGACATAAAAATAGCATGCAGTGACAATGTTGCAGTTTTGTTCTCGTTATTAACACGTTTCTATTAAAAGGACTTCTACAGTAACAAACGATGGGGTTTAACTTTATTAATCAAGCTATGCTGTTCAATCCCTATTAAGCTCCACCTCACCCCAATATTTTATGTTATAGGTGGAAATGCTAAATAATTTTTTCAGGCAGCTAAGAAAAATGCATTCGGTATTTACAAGTTGTTTGCTGTTGTCATGGTTTAGTCAGTTTTCCTGTGTGAAAACTGGTATGATTAGTGTAATGATTCGTCGGACAGTTGATGATCCATTTTGCAGTCGAACAGGCAGAGGTTGTAAACATGGGCAGACAGTAATATCAGGGACAAGGCAGTATTCGTAATCGATAGACAGGCAGAAAGGTCAGGGCAGGCGGCGAGTATCAGAATCCAAACAACAGTCCAAGAAAACAGGGAAAACGCTCAGTAGTGACAGCCGGGGCAAATCAAGACTTCGCGTCTGGCTCTAGCAAAGTCAGCATATAAATAATGTTGATAATGAATAACACTTGTGAAGGAATCAGCCAAGGTACATGGGTGACAAGAGTCCGGTGTAGAAACGTTAATATTCCGGCAAAGGGTCCCGCTGCTGTTGGCTGGAGAAAGCCACGGAGGTGCAGCTTGTGACAGAGCCCTCCCCCTGCGAGCGGCTCCTTAAGCGAGTACGAATGCGTTTTTGAAAAGTTTTTGAGTTTTTGAAAGGCGGTTTCACTTTCGGATGTCCATGGCAGATACTACTCCTTTTCGGGTCATGGCGGTCAAAGGAGAGGCGGTTTGGCTGACGTTTCTAATGAACCACCTGTAGAAATTAGCAAAACCTAAGAAGCGTTGTAGGTCATTTAGACTTTGAGGCTTGGGCCAATTGAGAACTGCGTCCACCTTCTTGTCATCCATTGTAATGCCATCGGGACTAATGATGTATCCGAGGAAGGTTACAGAGGTCTGATGGAACTCACAATTACTGAATTTAGCATACAGATTGTGGTTGATCAATTCTTTCAAGACTGCCCACACATGCTGGATATGTTCTTCATAAGTCTCTAAGTAAATCAGTATGTCGTCGATATAGACGATGACGTATCTGTTGAGTTTGTCTCTGAAGATCTCGTTCACTAGTGATTGAAAGACAGAGGGACTATTGGACAACCCGAACTGCATAACCAGGTCTTCGTAGTGCCCACTAGTGGTTGAAAAGGCTGTTTTCCATTCATCACCCTCTTGAATGCGGATGAGATTATAGGAATTTCTCAAATCCAGTTTAGTGAAAAACTTGGCCGACCACAGTTGTTCGAGGACGGCTGGAACCAGAGGTAGCGGGTACTGGTATTTCACTGTGAGCGATAATCAATGCAGGGCCGAAGGCCTCCATCTTTTTTATTCACAAAGAAAAACCCCATTGAGGCGGGGGATGTTGAGGGTCTGATAAAACCCTTGGCCAGTTCCTCTAGAATATATTTGTCCATGCTGGCCGTTTCGGGTTGTGACAATGGGTAAATACGGCCGCGGGTAGGCAGATCTCCAGGAATGAGTTCAATAGCACAGTCAGTGGGTCATATTATGGGTCATATCACCACCGATGTGGTGGTAATTTGGTAGCTCTAGTTTTGCTAAAAGCTTTAGTTACTTCCTTGTATGGGTCTGGCAGGTGTTGGTACTCAGGAACCTCATTGACAGTGAGTTGGACGAGATGGATGGCTCGGGTGGCTTTTGTGATGCACCTGGCTTGTAAGACAGTGGACCATTGGGTGATCTGGTGTGTGCTCCAGGAAATGAGGGGATCGTGCAGTTCTAGCCATGGCAGGCCTAGGATTAATGGGTGGTCCAGTGACTTGATGACGTAGAATTGGATTTTTTTCTTGTGGAGTGAGCCCGTGATCAGAGTGAGTGTTTGGTCTGTGCAGTGATTCTTACGGTCCCTATGGGTCAGCCGTGGAGGGCTGCCACAGCCACCGCCGGTGTACATGGAATTAGAGGAAGAACAAATTTTGTAACAAACTCTGAATCTATGAAATTCCCTGCAGTCCCAGAGTCCAGAAAAGCCTTAGTTCAGATATTTTCCTCCTTATAGTAAATACACGCATCAATGGTCATAGCTGGATTCAGAAAAACTGCATTCCCCCGGATAGATCTGGTGCGAGGTGGTCGAACTGGGCAGTTTGCTCTGATGTGACCGGGCTTGCCACAGTAAAGACACAGGTTGTTATCCAATCTTCTTTCTCTTTCCTCTGATGTCAAATGTGTGACGCCGATTTGCATTGGTTCTGCAGGTGGCTGGCTGAATGATCCGCTGGTGAGTGTGGATGAAGCAGTGTGGTGCCCCCTCCTGGAGCGCATCAGATGATCCGTGTGAATCGCTGAATCCATGTATTCCTGCAGCGTACGATCATCATCATGGCAAGCCAGCTCCGCTTGTAAATCCTCCAGGTGAACTCTGTGATAAAATGTCTTGAGAGGGTCGCTGTCCCAACCGTTTGAGACGCCAGAGTCCGAAAGGTTACGATGAATTCAGCCGCTGAAGAGATGCCTTGTGTCTGTGAGACTAATTCATCTCTAGCCTCCTTGCCATCCACAGTGTGGTCAAACACCTCCCTGAATTGTCTCAGAAAGCTGTGGTATGAGGGAAATGTCATCCTACGTCCCTTTCATAGCACTGTGACCCACTCCAGTCATTTACCCATGAGCAGAGAACACACGAGTGAGACTTTGCTGTCTTCCATAGTAAAGCTTCCGGGTTGAGAATTCATGTACAGCTCACATTGTAAAATGAAACCCTTGCACTTGCCTTGAGCCCCGTTATACTTCCTGGGCAGCGCTACACAGGCTGGATTAGGCTGAAATGAAACCGGAACTGGCGGGGCTGGAGTGCTGAGCGCTGCGGTGGCAGTGGTGAGCGCTTGTACTGAGCAGACCAGATCCTCCGTCAAAGAAGTCAGTTTTTCTAGGTGACTATGATGGGCATTCATCATGGCAGCTTGACAGTTGACCTCTCCGATAACTTGAATGACGGCCGCTGGATCAGTTGTCATCGAAGTCTTCTGTAATGATTCGTCGGAGGCTTGATGATCCATTTTGCAGTCGAACAGGCAGAGGTCGTAAACATGGGCAGACAGTAATATCAGGGACAAGGCAGTATTCATAATCGAAAGACAGGCAGAAAGGTCAGGGCAAGCGGCGAGTATCAGAATCCAAACAACAGTCCAAGAAAACACAGAAATCAAACAGGGAAAACGCTCAGTGGTGACAGCCGTGGCAAATCAAGACTTCGTGTCTGGCTTTAGGAAAGTCAGCGTATAAATACTGTTGACAATGACTAACACCTGTGAAGGAATCAGCCAAGGTACATGGGTGACAAGAGTCCGGGTAGAAACGCTAATATTCCGGCGAAGGGCCCCACTGCTGTTGGCCAAAGAGAGCCACGGAGGTGAGGCTTGTGACAATTAGCTTTGAGTAATATGTACAGTATCTGTGTATTTTTAAGTAAAGCTGCTCATAATATTCTCACTCAGAGCTATGAATTTCCTTAGGGGCTGACTTGGGCCTAATTGAAAGCCCACTGTTCTAGCAAAGCGAGCTTCTGTCAAAACTGTATCCAAACGTTGTTCATGTTCAGTGCTGCAGATCTTTAATCAAAGTTATGTAATGCTTAGTCTTGCGTAGCCAGACCCTTGAATAAACAGCACAAGATCTGCTCCCCACTGCATGTTAAGCAGATATCAGTGTTTTACATATCAGGATTAAAAAAAATGCTACATAAATTTGCTGTGCTGGAAAACAGTAGTAAGTGAGCTTAGCACAGAGAACTGCTAAGTTCCTCTGAAAAACTGGATATGATTAGATGTAATTATGAGTCTGCTAAACTTTGGCAAATAAGTTGATTATTTAATTCCCTGAAGCATTCGTTTAACATCCCAGTACCTATAATATAAGAAATGTCGTAACCAGGTCTTGAACACTGGGGGGACCTCTTATCACATTCAATTATATAATCACATAATTTATTCTTCCTATATTTTCATTTCTGGCATTACAGAATATTGTTGGTTGGTGGTTGGTTTCTATCATAACACTGTAAAATGTTTAGCTATCATAAAAAAATGTAAAGGTTCACTCTTGAATTTATTTCTATACACAGTACAACTAGCTTTTTTATATTTGCTTTGCACTTTCCCTGTGCTTGATTTTCTGTAAAATTAAGTCTTTTAAAAGAAGTCAACTGGACCATTTGCACTGCAAGACTTACGCCACATTTGTTGTTCTATTAGATCTAGGCATTTCATTCATCCAGTTTTGTTCCAAACATACCATGTAGCTCCTCTGCAGTCAAAACATGCTTTATAGATCATGCACATTGTTTACCATGCACTTCACATCTTCTCATGTCTTTCCATTTTTTTCTCTCACTCTATTTATCTCTCTCATTCACTGATTGCAACTCTCTTGTTCCATCTGTAGCTCTCCCATTGGGTTTCACACAGCTCATTATAGGGAGGTCCTGCTGCAGAGGCAGCAACAGTCTGAAAATTTCATTAAGAATTTATTGATGAGACCACACTCATGTGGAACACTGTTTACCCAATGATGGAGCCTCTAGTCTGCAGTGAGGGCGCCAGGCTCTGACGCTGTGGTAAGTTGGATAAATGACATTACAATGGCCTCCCCATTATGGGAAGGGGAGAAATAGACCTGTGCTCAGAGGTGGGACTGAGATTGGGCTCTGGACTGCTCAGTACACTTTGAACCAGAGAAACTCGGGTTTTAGATGTAACAATGACCTGAACAAAGGGGTTAAGCTTAAGGGTTGTTAATATATCAGCTTAAATAAGCTTAAATATCAGCCTCATGTTGATTGATATTGCCTAAAAGTCATTTGTGAGTCATTTGAGACTCATCTTGAACTGCTCTCAAAGCAGATCAGTAAGTCAATAAACTAGAGTGGCTTTATTGTGCAACTCCTAATGCCAGAGGATAGTATATGACAACATTAGGAATTTTTGGCTAATTTATACCTGTTATTTTGTTTATTTTGTTGAATGACAAAAAATGGCTGTTGAAAACACTGCATATCTGTGATAATATGACAAGTGCTCAGCATGTCCGATTTGGCAGCAAAAGTGTGAGAACTGATTTGAATTCACCAATTGATGACGTACTGCACTGAACGTCCAAGCCTGATCATACCAGTGTGATCGTACGTTCCAGGGACCAGCCAAGCCTGATCACACCGGTATGAACATACTCGCGAAACGGTTAAAATGTCATAATTTGCATGTCCGGTTCATTTAGATTTTGACACTCACTTTCCACGGTTTTAAGCATTGACGAAACACACAGAAACGTTCACTGAAAGGCAAGACAGGTAGCTACTATTAGGTGGCACAAACAGATTTAAGAAACTTGCAAAAGTTACTTGCAAAACTCAAAAAATGTTGCTTTAAACGAAAAGGATATTGATTTAATTTAATTCATTGAAGTTAATGGATTAAGAATATCCATTAATGACATTACTTTTGACTGCCTAGAACTTTTAACAGAACTATAGCTTTGCGGGAAGCTTTCTTGAATTGTCTTGGAGACATTGTTCTCCACAGTTCTTCTGAATTAAGTCTGTCTCAGTATATTCTGTTTCTTCATGTTATCCCAGGCAAACTGGATGATGATCAGATCAGGGGCCCGTTTCAGAAAGGAGGTTAAGTAAAAACTCAGAGTATGTTAACCCTGAGATAAGAGAAACTTTGGGTTTTCCGTTTCAAAAAGACAGGTTTGTCAAACTCTGGAAGTTGGGTAACTCAAGCCTGTTTCTGAAAGAGAGGTAACTTTTACTCAGAGTCAGTTACCGTGGTGAATCTAACCTGGTCGGGAACAGGTTTTATTCTCTAAACTTCTGTCAGTCTCCTCCCCTTTTTAAAAGACGAAGCGGTATTTCTCGCATTTGCCTTAGTCATTCAATGCCCACATACTCAAATTAAAAGGTATTTGTGTGTTTGTAATAAGATTAATTTTGTAATGTGTTTGTAATAAGAATCATCAATTTATGTAGCACATGGATAATTCTGTGTGCATCTATTAATAATTTAGTCTAAAATCATTCCATAGATTAGTCCTTACATTTCTATTTTAATCTGTTACTGATTGACATCACAATACGAAATGTTTGCTACTTGCATTTCATGAAGACATATACAAGTTATTAATTAAACAGCTAAATCACCCTGCAGCCCAAGCCTGGTTGACTACTGAAGCTAAGCAGGGTTGAGCCTGGTCGGTACCTGGATGGGAGACCTCCTGGGAAAACTAGGTTGCTGTTGGTAGAGGTGTTAGAGAGGCCAGCAGGGGGTGCTC
>JAUCNO010000873.1:955498-985834 GCA_032353835.1 Enteromius viviparus | reverse complement strand
ACTGATTCAAGCTGATAGAAGAGCAACTTTGACTGAAATAACCACTCGTTACAACCGAGGTATGCAGCAAAGCATTTATGAAGGCACAACACACACAACCTTGAGGCGGGTGGGCTACAACAGCAGAAGATCCCACCGGGTCCCACTCATCTCCACTACAAATAAAAAAAGAGGCTCCAATTTGCACCAAAATTGGACAGTTAAAGACTGGAAAAATGTTGCCTGGTCTGATGAGTCTTGATTTCTGTTGAGACATTCTATAGGTGGAGTCAGAATTTGGTGTAAACAGAATAAGAACATGGATCCATCATGCCTTGTTACCACAGGTGTGCAGGCTGGTGGTGGTGATGTAATGGTGTGGGGGATGTTTTCTTGGTACACCTTAGGCCCCTTAGTGCCAATTGGGCATCGTTTAAATGCCATGGGCTACCTGAGCATTGTTTCTGACCATGTCCATCCCTTTATGACCACCATGTACCTATCCTCTGATGGCTACCTCCAGCAGGATAATGCTCCATGTCACAAAGCTCGAATCATTTCAAATTGGTTTCATGAACATGACAATGAGTTCACTGTGCTAAAATAGCCCCCACAGTCACCAGATCTCAACCCAATAGAGCATCTTTGGAGCTTCGTGTCCTGGATGTGCATCCCAGAAATCTCCATCAAGTGCAAGATGCTATCCTATCAATATGGGCCAATATTTCTAAAGAATGCTTTCTGCACCTTGTTGAATCAATGACATGTAATAATTAAGGCAGTTCTTAAGGCGAAAGGGGGACAAACACTGTATTAGTATGTGTTCCTAATAATCCTTTAGGTGAGTGTATATGATTGTAATAATTCTCAGTTTGAAAACATTTTCAGAAAAATGTTATTATATTACTATGCTTGTAATTTAATGGCTTTTTATTGGTTCATTTTTGTGCATCACTATTTTTTTTTTTTTGCCAGTATGTTTGTGTGTGTGTACCTACTTAACCATATTTTGGGGACCTCTTTATTTGTGAAACTGTCTAAAAATAACTACAAAGGCGATTTTCTGTTAGGTTATAGTGCTAGTATTTTAAACTAGCTATACATAACAGCAGAGCTCTATGAAATGTCCCTACTTAGATACGGAAGCTAAGTAAATGTGTATATGTGTGTGTGCAGTTTTCACACTCTGCAAAAGAAACCGTTCTCTTCATACCGTACCTATGGTTTTCTCTGCACATCTCGCTCTTCCTGGAGCCTCTCACACTGTCATGATGCTATTTCTGCAGTGCTAGTGGGATGATGTTTTACTCAGCAGTAAATGTCTTGTCCTGCGTTCACCACCCTGAGCACTACAGTGATTTTTGCAGTATGCTTCTTGAGCATCACTTCTACTTACTGTTTCACACTGTTGTTTGGGGTTTCGTCACCTGGAAAAGATAAATGACCCTCATAGCTGATAGAAACCACATGCGTCATACCTTATTTGTTCATTGTGACAAGTCAAATCTCTGTGGTCGTGTGGTTGTGAATGAGAGGAGGCTGTTTTTGATTTCAATCTCTTTTCTTTTGTAGATAGACGAGCTTGGACAGAACAGGGACTCTGTGTTCTTCAGGGATGGAGTGCGGCGCGTTGACTTTGTCCTGTCCTATGTTGATGATAAGGATGGAGACAAGAAAGCGGTATGCCACTAAAATGCAAACATTTTGTACCGTAATATTTTATAAATGTATTTTTAGTGCTATCACAACCAAAATAAAGTTTTTGTTTGCAAAACATATGTATATGTGTACTATGCATATTTTATTAAGTACATAAAAATACACATGCATGCATTTTTTAAATATATTAAATATAATTTTATATATAATATAAATAAATAATTATATATAATTTTGTATATAAATGTCATTGTTTTTTTAATATATTCTGAATGTATTTGTATTTTTATTATATACACAATAAATATATACAGTACACACACATATTGCTTAAAGGAAAACTTTAAAGCTTTTCTTAATCATAGGCAATCTTTGACCTTGTGACTTTTTTTTTTTTTTTTTGCGCTACTCTCAAAAGTTTGTTTTCTACAAGCATAAGCCTATTGTGCATTATGATGCAGGTTTTTTTTAATTGGTGTGCATTCTCTCCAAATGTTCTGTGCTTGGCCTTGTTAAGCAATTCAACAATGACTGATGCTTAATATTGCTCATTGTGTATAAAAATAGTCTGATAGGGACCTTCATGTAGGCGTGCAGTGGTGAGATGGGGTGAGATGCCTGCTGGGTCATAAGGCACAGTGAGAAACAGTGAGTCAGAGACAGATTGAAGCTGTTGCACAATAAACTGAATGCTGAACATTGATTGCATAAAATGAGAGCAGGGGTCAACCACTTCTCTCTCACCAGACCCTTCATTCAGTTCAATCGTTGAGAACACTGGTGAACCTGTTTGATCTGTTTTCTCCTGTATGCAGAGGTTGATGCGTGGTGAGGCTCTCTGCTTAATGAAGGTCATATCCCTTGAGTCACCCGTTTGAGATGCTGTTCCATAAGATAAGATGTGGTAGCCATAGGTCACTGGTGCTTGTGGGAAATACAGGTTTTCTCAGAAGACACAGTTCGAGGATTGTTTACAACCCTCAGAACTTCAAATGTCACACTGTTTCCAGATACAAAGCTAAATGAATAAGTGACTTAAGAACTAATAAAAACGACAAGATCATCAAGAATGAATTAATAGTTAAGAAAACCTGATGTTTTTCCTCCAGGAGAGAAGAAGAGAGTTTGAAGCTAACCTGGAGAAGGCTGGTCTTGAGCTGGAGGCTGAAGATAAATCTGTGAGGTTTTGAGCCACACATGCCCATTCATTGTTGCCCTTATTTTATTTTACTTTTATCTTCTGCTTTATTTAAAATTGTTTTATTATCCATACATTTTTAATTAAATTTATCTTCTATAACAAAGCTTAGACCCCTTTTCATATTTTAACTGTTTTATATACAAAAACTCTGTTATGCATAAATTTTATTCTTCTAATAATTTATTTTAATATATACTGTATCAAAGCCCAGGCTCTTTTGTGCATTTGACAATCACGTACAACACTTCTCCCCCTGCAGGAGTCAGATGACCGTAAGACGTATTATCTGAAGATTCATGCTCCGTGGGAAGTGTTGGCCACCTATGCTGATGTGCTAAAGATCAAAGTGCCCTTCAAAGCGAGTGATATTCCCAAAGCTCGTGAAGTTCCTCTGGAGTGGCTCACTAACCCTTTTCGGCTTCCAGACAACATCACAAGGCCAGAGCCGGACTACTTCACTGCACCTTTTGACAAGAGCAAGGTCGACTTCTTCCTCATTGATGATAAGGACACATTTTTCCCTCCCTCCACTCGCAACAGGATCGTATACTACATCCTGACCCGCTGCCCTTACTACAAGGAAGACCGTAAAGAGAAAGATAAGACTGGAATTAAACGACTGCTAAACAATGGCACCTACACCTCAGCTTATCCCCTTCATGATGTGAGTGTGAGATTTATGCGCTTTAATCTGTCTTTCTTTCGGCCTGTCTGTCCTCTCTGACATCAGTGGTTCCAATGTAATGTTAAACAAAACGAAAATAGTCAACAGTTTCTTCTCTTCAATCTCACATACAGACATTGTCAGAATTGTTGGCACCCTTGGTAAATATGATCAAAATCCTTTTTGATCTTTTATTTAAACATTCACAAAAACATAACCTTTCATAGGATACTAAGAATACTAAGAATATCATTATGAAATAAATGCTTTTCTCAAATACACATTGCCCAAAATTAATGGTACCCTTTTAATCAATACCTTTTGTATTTAATTGTGTCCTATAATGCCTGATAAGGTTAGAGGACACCTCACAAGAAATCAAAGACCATTCCTTCATCCAGAATCACTCTGCGCCCTTTAGATTCCCAGCTCCTTCTCTATAGTTCACCCCACTGGTCTGGGTCAAAGGACTGGAACGGCCATAGCAGAAGCATGGTTTTGTGCTCAGTGGCCCATTTTTGTGTTGTTTTTGAGGTTTGTGTTTGGATTATTGTACGGTTGGAAGATTCAAACATGGCCCATTATAAGATTTCTAACAAAATCAGTCACTTATAAATGTTTTATCTGTTGGTATTTGATATAATCCATGATGTCATGTATCTAAACAAGATGTCAAGGACCTCCAGCAGAAATATAGACCCACAACATCAAAAATACAGCAGTATACTTCATTGTACACATGGGGCACTTTTTATCCATGAGTTCACTAACCCATCTGGTGACTCCAAGAATGCTCCTTCTCACTGTGCATTAGGACAATATAGACATATGTCCTCTTCCAGGTAGTTTCGTAACATTTTCCGTTAATTGGAAATCCCTAATTATTGCGCTGATGGTGGAAATGGGAAATTTCTCTAATTTGTGAAGCTTGATTATCTTTTGAATCCTGGTGTGATTCTGAGGACAGTAGTCATGTCATAGCAGTAACTAAATCAGCATACTATCATCACAAAAACATTGCAAGAAGTTTTGTTTGCACTTGTTCATGCTGTTCATCCTGAACGCTGTTGTCAGGATTTTGACTAGAACCAGTAAATCTGAGCATATCACACCAATCCTGAGGTCCTTAAATTTGCTACCTGTGACATTTAAAACTCGTTTAGAAATCACTCAATGGCCTAGGAGATAAATACATTACAGGTATGCTCACTGAATATAAACCTAACCAAGCACTCTGATCATGAGGATTGAGTCAGTTAGAAATACCAAGTGTTCACACAAAACAAAGGGAGTCTGTTTTTTTTAGCTATTATTAGAGTTAGAATCAGCTTCCAAAAGAGATCAGATGTGCTAAAACATTTAAACCCAGACTCAAATAATACCATTTTACTTCAAATAGACGTAGCCTTACATTACACAACAGACCCCTTTAAAAGCATAAAAAAATGGTACCAACCTCTTGGAAAGTCCCTGTGCATGTTAGGAGTGTTTGTGTCTTTGGTTAACATCTGCTTGCTGTTTGTTCTTCACTCAGTGTAGGTACTGGAAGAAGGCACAAGACATGCAGTGTGAGAGTGAGAGGTATCATCTGTACAGATACTGGGCTCGATTCCTCTGCTTCTACAAAGAGCAGCCGCTCAATCTGATCAAGTGAGGATGCTGCAAACACAATGCATGCACATCTGACAGAAACCAAATCGGTAGCAGATGCATCTTTGTTACACTGCAGTACATCAAACCATTGTGTTTCCTGTTTGTATTTTGTCATAGGAAGTACTATGGTGAGAAGATCGGTATCTACTTTGCCTGGCTGGGCTTTTACACAGAAATGCTGTTTTTTGCTGCAGTCATGGGAGTGATCTGTTTTGTTTATGGTGTGCTTAGTTACGAAGACAACATCACAAGGTTAGTGACACTGGCAGGTTATATGGCTCAGATGTACACACATCCTTGCCTACTGAGTCTGAAACTGTGGTTACATGCATTTTTAATAACCCTTTGTAGTCGGTAACCAATATTACAGCGCCTGGTAACTGTAAAAGTTAAGTCATCAGACAGGAAGGGGTTTCTTTATTATTGTAATATATTAAATGCTACGGCAATATTTTTGTTCTTTTGTCATAACTTCTGATAGGTGCTAGTTAGTAAGGGGATAGATTTAGTAAAATATTTATTTTTTAAAGCTAAACAAAATTTAAAGTAAAGTTTATAGAAGCCTGATTCTTCTCAGAATTGTGAGACATAAATTGTGAATTTTTTTAATCCAATACCATGGCAGTAACGGGCTTCCGTAATATTTGAATGTGTCTTTTTTTTTTAAATATTGTTCTGTTTTTGTATAACAAACAAAACCATAAAGGGCACATTTAATCTGTAATGTGACATGTGGAATCTCATCTAGATGTGTTTGTGTTTCTAGTTTTCAGAAGACGTTTGTTGTGGAGTATTTAATTTGTATCCAAGTTTCCCCCTGAAAATGAATGGATTATTCTTAGTAATTTTTACTGCATTGATGTAATGCAGTCAGAGGGGAACTGAGATTTTGGTCATATTCACTTCTGCATTACTTTAACATTTCTCTCCGTTGCTCCCCCTCCCTGCTTTCAGTAAAGAGATCTGTGACCCAGAAATCGGTGGGAGGATTGTCATGTGTCCACTATGTGATAAAAAGTGCAGCTACTGGAAACTTAACTCAACGTGTCTGTCCTCCTGGGTGAGAAACGTCGTAGATTCACTGTTTAAATCATAAACAATGTTTTGTTTTTTAATCATAGACTGATCTTTTTTCCTTTAGCAATCTCATCTATTTGATAATGAGGGGACTGTGTTCTTTGCCATGTTCATGGGCATTTGGGGTGAGTGCACTCTTATTGTTTAAAATACTAGCTCAAAAGCTCCATCTAGTGCTTAGAAGGATATTGAGCGTCAGACTTGGGATCCAAATGACTAATGAGAGATTTTCAACTGTGCATAAAGGATTTCATGCACAGCATTCATATCGTCACATAATTGGTCCCAGAATTAGTTTTCTAGATAAATCTACAATGAAGAACTATAATCTGTGTATGCTTTTTAAAAATGTATGCTTAATTACTTGAGGGCAGTGGTGCATGTTGGTTATCATTTACTAAACACTGAATTCATTTCACACAGGCCTCAAAATGAGCTCTGCTTATGCAGTGATTTGATTAATCAGCACTGTGTGAATAATTCTGTGCCCAGTGCGCTGTGTACTCGTAAATTAAAAAATAGTTTCTTTAGCTTCTATAGTTTTGTAAGACTTTGTTTGGGTACTATCATCGTAAAGATGAAAACAACATTGTGTGGCACCATAGGGTTTCAATGGAACTGGTATTAAGTGATGTGTATTTCTCTTGGTGCTTTGCAGTGACCCTGTTCTTGGAGTTCTGGAAGCGGAGGCAGGCCCGTCTGGAGTACGAGTGGGACCTTGTGGACTTTGAGGAGGAACAGCAGCAGCTACAGATCAGGCCAGAGTATGAGTTAAAATGCACAGGCCGCAGACTCAACCGCATCACACAGGTACCTCCAATTATCACAGAGTGCTTATTAAACACATGATCCTACATCAACATCATTAATTATTCATGGAGCTAACACACTTTTTAAACATTCATAAGACTCACTCTAAATAAAACCATAAGCAACCCTAAAATTCAGAAGGGAATAAGTTATTTGAGGAATAAAATAGTAATGACGTGAAACCTAATAAAGACTTACATTTGTCTGGGATATTTGAGAAACAACAGTTGAAGAAACTAGTGGTAGAATTAATGTAATTAAAAAATAATGCAATCGAAGTAATAAATAATCAGTATAAGCAGTATAAAACCTTTCGTTTCATTTTGCAATTTAAATGGTATGCAAATGAATGGTTTAGTTGCTCATAAAGGCTCTGGTTGAATGAGAATATGAAAGAAGACATGCCCATAAGGAGCAGATAATTGTGTGTGCAGGATGAAAACCCACAAATCAATTGTTAAAAAGCTTAAGATCTGCACTTCAAAGAGCTCCCACTGGCTGGATGTTTCAGGCATTTTGCATTTTCAGATTTGTAATGCAAGACTTTGTCCGTGGTGATTTGTGACTTAGAATTTAGCTGATATCTTTCAAATAATTTGCATGATCTAAGTAAATATTTGCATTTGTCTTCTGCCTGAACTGTTTTTTTGCCACTTCATTTAACATATCTTCATAATCAAGGCAAAGCAAGGTCTTGCTCCCAGGTCTTTGTTGTGAGTTCAACAGTTTTAACCATTGTTCCGTTTCATAAAGGCTGTTCACAAATGTTCTCAATGTAAATTCAAATTTATGTACGTTTTTTTGGTTTCTCAAGTAAACGCTGCATGCAGTCATAGTCATGATCATGCTACTTACATTATGTCATATTACATCAAGTAGTCCAAATATCATTTGTTTTGTTAATGCTGAGTTGTTTTAGCTTTACTGACTTTTCTTTCAAGTAAATTATTGTTTATATGAAAAGTTAAAAGAGCAAAAATATTTTGAAGATAGTATGTGGGGTAAGTTTTTATTGCAAAGGCTTCATTTATTTGGTTAAAACGCAGTGAAAACAGCAAAATTATTAAATATTATTATGATTTAAAAGATCGCGTTTCTATTTGAATTTATTTAAAATATAGCATAGCTGAATTTTCAGAAGCCTTTACTTTAATCTTTAGTGTCACACGATCCTTTAGAAATCATTATAATTGGTTGATTTGTTCGCAGTTGCATTTGAACTGATGACACATTGTTTATGCTAACAGGAAATGGAGCCTTATCTTCCTTTCCCCAGCAAGTGTGCACGATTCTGTTTGTCTGGAGCAACGGTTCTCTTTTGGGTGAGTTAGTAAGCTAGTATAACTGAATAATAAAGATTAGATTGTCAGAGAGTCATTATGATTGGTCGATTTAAATGTCGTTTTAAACTGTATATTAGACCTTAATTTCTTACACTCATTTAAACAAAGACCCATCAGTTTAAAGTCCTTGCCTCTCTTTGTTTTTTGTCAGACGTGTCTGGTAGTGGCCTGTATAATGGGCGTGATCGCTTACAGGTTAGCGGTTTATGCAGCGTTCGCCAGCGTCATGAAGGACAGCCCCACCAGTAAGATCCAGCTGGTGGGATCTCTCATCACACCTCAACTTGCCACCTCTGTCACCGCTTCCTGCATCAACTTTGTCATTATCCTCATCCTCAACTTCCTCTATGAGCACGTGGCCATTTGGATCACTGATATGGGTGAGAAAAAACTGCTTCCTCACTTCTCACAAGACATTAGTGTTAAGATATGTTTCATTTAGCTTGTTTGACATGTAAAATACATTTCAATCTCTGGAAAATGGTTTATAAGATGTTTACAGTTATATACTTAATAAAAAATAAGCTGTGTATAATAAGCTGTATAATTTACAGTGAAGTGGTCATCGCTAAATTTAAAAACCGTGTGCATTTATTTTCTGATTATGACCCTTTGAATATACATTATACCTCATGTACCGTGTGTAAAATACTATCTTTCTCTTATTTTTGAACTCTCAGAGATCCCCAAGACCCATCTGGAGTATGAGAACAAGCTGACTATGAAGATGTTTATGTTCCAGTTTGTGAACTACTACTCTTCCTGTTTCTATGTGGCCTTCTTTAAAGGGAAGTTTGTGGGCTATCCGGGAAACTACACTTATATGTTTGGAAAGTGGAGCCAGCTGAGAAATGAAGAGGTGAGGCTGTCTGAAATAATTTCAGTACCTCATGTTGTTTCAGTTGAATATCAGAATAAACGGTTCTTAAATGACAATATGCTTCTGATATGTAGTGTGCCCCTGGGGGCTGTCTGATTGAGCTGACCACACAGCTGCTTATCGTCATGGCTGGAAAACAAATGGTTGGGAACGTTCAAGAGGCCCTGCTGCCGTAAGTGTTACATTTGACCATTTTTGACCTCAAAAAATGTTTGTTTTTTTGTTTTGTTTTTTTTGAGGCACAATATCCTTATCTTTTTTTTAACACATAACAGTCTCTTGTGCTTATGTTACAGACTTCTCAGAAACTGGTGGGGCAGCAGGAAAGGGCGAAGTCATCCAGAAAGTACATACAGTAGATGGGAGCAGGACCATGATCTACAGAACTTCAGCCAGTTTGGACTCTTCTATGAGTATCTAGAGATGGGTACGAGTTTACTCACCTTGTGCATTTGTATACCAAAACAGTTATTTAATTATGTAATTAATTTAGATAGTTTATATAGTTGTGCTAAAACAAATGTTATTTTCTAGTAGACTCCTGTTCAGAATATAAAGAAATGTATTAGTTATGGTTCCTTAGCACCCAATTAATATATTAGACAATCATGTGACACCAAGAACTGGAGTAATAGCTGCTGAAAATTCAGCTTTCAGTCACTGGAATATATATTTTTACAATTTATTAAAGTGCCCATATTATGCCATTTTAAAGGTTGCTAATATTGCTGTTTTGAGTCTCTCAAAACAAGTTTACATGTAGGCAAGGTCAAAAAACACTTTTGAAAAAATGAGTGTTAACCACTCAATCTTTGCAGATTCATCTTTCAGAGGGGCATTTAAAACAAATTTACATCTCACAGGATACAGCGTCATTGTACTGTTTGTGTGTGGGCAAGATGTTCGCGACGTAGAACATTGGCGGACATTATGCAAATATGTTAATTAGCGACATGGATCTGTAAAAGAAAAGATTTGAATTGCTGAAGACTCATTTAGGCGAATGTAAGCCGACTCTTTTTTTAAGCATATAAGGCTTTTTTCCCCCCCAAAATATCACAGAAATCTCATTGACTCCAAACATTTGAATTGAAGTGTATGGGTTTGATTTCCACTAAACATTCATAGAATACCCCACTGACAGACCCCGAAGTTTTGAATAATAGTGAATGCATTTTTTTATAGAATTTTTTTAAATAGAAATGAAAGAAATAAAGAAATGTTCATAGAAGCAAATGTATTCAAAATAAATTCATTTAAAGACTTATCTTAATGTTCCTATTAGAAAAGCAAAGAAGAGAAGTGGCTAGATCTTCAAATTGGACAGGGCTTTCTGTCAGCGCTTCATCAATTAAGCTTGTTGTTTCCTGTGTGTTTTACAGTGATCCAGTTTGGCTTCATAACACTGTTTGTGGCCTCTTTTCCACTGGCCCCTCTTCTCGCCCTCTTCAACAACATCCTGGAGGTGCGAGTCGATGCTTGGAAGTTTACTACACAGTTCAGAAGGCCAGTGGCAGCAAAGGCCCGCAACATTGGAGCATGGGAAGAGATTCTAAATGTGGTGGCCATCTTGTCCGTGGTCACAAATGTAAATGCAAACTATATACTATCTTTTGACTCATCCTGTGATTTTTACTGTGTTGTGTAAAACTGAATGTGGCTTTTAGCTTCATTCTAAATATAGTTAGCTAACATAAGCAACATTAACAAAAGGAAAGATATTACTTAATAAAATTTTTATTTCTTTCACATTTGCACTTAAGGCTTTCATCATGGCATTCACCTCAGATATGATACCTCGCATGGTCTATCTGTACGCCTACCACCCAGGCAGCGAAGCCACTATGACAGGTTACATCACCAACAGCCTCTCCTTTTACAACATCTCTCAGATCAATGAATCCAACCTACCTGAATCTGAAGAAAACCCATCATGGTTTAACAGCTCCACCATCACAACATGCAGGTGTGCGACTGCTTAGTGAGAACTATAGTCTGTATTAGACCTGCACATCTATACGTATATAAATTAACGTTTTTTTATTCTCCAGGTATCGGGACTACAGATATCCACCGGGGCATAAGAAGCAGTACACACACACAATGCAGTTCTGGCACATCTTGGCTGCTAAATTAGCCTTCATCATCATTATGGAAGTAAGAAATTGGCACAAGACAATGTGCTTCTGATGTCGATTAAGGGAATGGAGAGATACTACTGTATACTGGAGTTTGCAGGGAAATTTAACTATAAACTATAATAAATGTAAAACATGTAACTTAAGACTACAATTATTAAGTTTCAATGTTTTTTTTTTATAAATATAATTTCAATATAAAATTGGTCAAGTGACCAAAAAAGTCAGACATTAGAAATAACAAAAAATTATATATTTCAAATAAATGCAGCTTTCTATTCATCAAGGAATCTCGAACAATTTATTATAATTTCTACAAAAACATTGAGTAGCACAACTACCAAATCAGCATATTAGAACGATTTAAGGATTGGAATAATGGTGGCAGAATTATTTTATTAAAGCATTGATAGCTTTATAAATGCTTCATTCATTCACATCACAGGAATAAAAGACATTTTAAAATATTTAAATAAAAAATAGTTATTACTACGGTTTAAATTGTAGTAATATTTTGCATTAATTGCTGTTTTTTTAATGTTTTTATTTATTCTTTTTTTTTTTTTTAATAAATGCAGGCTTGGTGGGCATAAGAGACTTCTTTCAAAAACATGACAATTTTACTGGTTCCAGACTTTTAGATGGTTTTAAAAAACAAGATGGCAGTCTTGAAACTCAAAATAAAAATCAGTAATTGGAAATGGAGATTAGAAATCTATGCAATGATTTCTGTCCATAAGAATCTAAAGCATACTTTCTGAACGTAAATATTTGCTAAGCATTTAATTACTGGTTGAGAAATGTATACGTGGCAGTTTAGTTCAATTCAGACATGATGACTGTTCTTCCGTGTCCTCTTCTTTCTCAGCATGTGGTATTTGTGGTGAAATTCTTCGTGGCGTGGTTGATTCCAGATGTGCCGGCAGAAGTAAAGGCCCGTATAAAGCGTGAACGCTTTCTGGTTCAGGAATACCTGCACAACTACGAAGTGGAGAAACTCAAGATGCAGCTGAGCCAGAGTTTCTGCCTGTCCACAGAAACAGCCTCACTGCTGCCCTCTAGTCCGAGTAAACACCAGGTGATTTCTGAATGTATCTGAATGTCCCTGAACCCTCAGGACTACTCAAATGTTCTACACACAGCAAAGCATGAAGAAATCGAATCTTCAGGAAACCTTCATACAATTATTGCAAAAGAACTGCCTGCCCACATCCGAACAACTGCCAGAACTTTTATAAAAAAAACTACACGCTTTTCTTTTCTGCTCGAGGTTCATTCCCACTTTCCTCTGTGTTTCTCTCAAATGTCTGGGGTGCACTTGCATAACTGCACTTTTACAAAGGAGACAGGCTTGGAGACAGATCACAGATTTCTGCTGTTCCTCAGGTTGCCTTCGAAGCAAGCTGCTGTGAATTCAACTTACGAATAATCCTTTAAGACTATTAATATACTGAAAATGTTTTAGAAGGCAATAAGCGTTTATGTCTGTCCAGCTTGTTGCTGTTATATTATTTTGAAGAAGCAATCTGCATGTTTTGCCCCGTATGTCTGACTGTGAAAGAAGTACGTGTAGACAGTGTATTGTTTATTTTTTCCTTCTGTTTTCAGAGTTGTTGTGGGCATGGGAGATTCAGCAGTTGTTGTCCAGTGCATTTTACCACTGTGGATATTTAACTATCAAACAATATCATTGTTTCTGTAGTGCTAGCATTAGCGTGTTTCAAATAATATTTCTATTTTATTATTGTTATTTTTAATTAATGCTGTACCTTGCCTCCCACACATTTTGTTCTATGTCATGTTAAAATGTTATGATTTTTCTTTTTTATTGTTGGTTTTCAAGGATGTATTTATTGCTATCATATAACTGATTTACGATCTGGTTGGAAAGATTGGTTTTATCAGGTTAAGCTAAAATGACTTGCCATATGTTTTCTGAACCTTGTTCTGCAAGAATCTGTAAAGGTTTGCACGTACCACATCTGAGGCTAAATGAACAATGGCACTCAAATGTAATCATGACTAGGAGAACACTAGTCTTTTTCATCATTTTGTTTCTCTGTAATTAATTTCTGCACAAATGCACTTAACGGGGTCATTTGGATTTTTGTGAAAAGTTCCCCATTTATAGGGGACTTTGATACTCACCCTGATAGCTTTGAGATATTACAGTACTGCTGGGACAGATTGATTCAGTGAAACACACTTTCAGAGATTCCCATACATGTAAAGACCAAGAAATTGCCTCTTATTGTATTTGCATGCACCGTTTGGAAACAAGTGAATAGAAAGAATCAAGTGTCCTATGCTGTATTACTAACCTGGTCCAAACATTTTGAGCTGCCCATCAACATTTAAGATGTGTGGTTAACACATTCTGTAGCACTGTTGATGAACACTATGAACTCCGCACTAAATGGACTCTTCACATATTTGAAAAGCAAGCGTGTCAGAATTATGTCCCAGGAGTCTCTGTTTTTAAAGTGTCTTATCAATTCAACTACACTTTTTTTAAGCCATATCTGTTCATTTCATTTCACAAATGTTATAAAAAAACTACATATGTATTTTTAGTCTGTCAAGTGTTTTTTGCTGTGATTCTTTAAATGAGAATACAAATACAGTTTACAGACAATTTCTGAATATTGTGTTGCTATACAAAGTTTGATCCAAAACAAAATGCATAATATATGTACCCTAAGTTAAACGTGGCAGTCATGATAAACTGTTTTCAAGTTAGTTTAGGATATATTTGGGCTCAAAATGAGAACATGTCACACATGCATTTGCCTTAATTGCTGTCATGATGTATGTGTATACTGTTTTTGGTTGTCTTGTTTAGTCTACAAATGTTTACAGAATGAGTTGCATGAAACCGTGTGAAAAAAAAAGTAAGTTTATGAATAATCATGAATCAATCTTATAGATGCGAGAACGTGCCAAAATAAAGTGATTTAAGTTTACTACACGTGTTTAGCACTTGTTGGGCGTACTCTGGAAATACTGTTAATGAACACAAGGTGGCGCCTGCGCTTCACTAAGCGCTCTCTCAAACTACCTGTTGTGAAGCTTTCAGTAAAGCACAGCGTTACTCTCCTTATGAATTGGTATATGTGATTAAGCAGGATGTTATACGATCGTGTTAAATTATCTTATCAAAATGCGCCGACAGCATTTCCTCTTCATTATCCTCAACCACTGAATTGAAAAAATATCAGCTTGCATCTGGACTGAACTGGCTTTGAATCTGAGGTCCGTGCACATACAATAGCAGTTTATATTTATTTATTTTTGCTGTGAAGGACAGAGAAGATGGAGGGGGACTGCGAGGTATGTATGAATTATTAATACGCTTTCCTTCACACCAGCACACGCACTTGGAGGGGGAAACACCCCTAGCTCGGTTTCCATAGCACCGCCCCCAGGAGGCTCGCACGGCCTTTGATGGAAAACAAGTAAAAGGCATAAAAGCATCATTGTAGAAACTTGAAAAGTCAGGTCACGTGCATATACGCACCGCAAAGCTGCCATGTGTCGCACATAAAACATAATTCAGATCATTTGAGGACAAAACCAGAGAAAAGGTGAGCGGTATGTGAAGATTTTCCGCCCTCTCTAACCCCTCCCAAAACAGTGGCACTCTGACGGGGAGGCATCCAGCGCCTAGTTGGCGAAGGAGTCGCGTCGCTGACCTTGGTGCTGAAAGCCATACAGCTCCTCCTGAAGCGACTTCACTGTCACTCCGCATCGACAGTGCGTTTCGTGTTTTGCTCTAAATTAACCATACGTCGTTATGTTTTTATGTTATTGAACATTAATTGGTTGACTCGAATCTGAGATGGCATCGCGTGCTCTTATCGCGCGCGGGGCAGTTTATGAGTTTCTAATTTTGAGTAGACAGAGGCAGACCAGTTGTGATATCTCTCTTGTGTAGGCGGATTTTTTTTCCCCTTTCGCTGTGTGAACACCGTCGTGAATTTTCCTCATCTGTCTTACTGAATCATTGATCCGCTGGGTATCGGTCCGGTATGCTCTGTCATCTCACACTGTGACATGGTACTTTAACATTACCGGGAAAAAACGAGGGATTATCACATTTGGACATGGAGACTCCGAGGGAGCCTGGTTTTGTGCCCAATAAAGAGGGACTGAAGCAAATAGCTGGGAAAACACTGGGACACGTGTACAAGTAAGATATTTTAACATAATAAAACTGAGTAATTCATTTAAAAAAACGAATTTAGCGTGTGTCGTGGCTAGATAGACAAATACGCAAACTATTGGTAAATCGGGAATTTGCAGCTAGTTTAGTCTATTCAGTAACGAGTTTCTCCAGTCGGTTTTGGCGTCACGCCTTATGGAGACGTGAAGAAAATTATATAATTCTGCATAATCTTGGGAGGAGGGGATGGAAGCACGCGAGTTTTCCTATCTTTGAAGGTTGTCATTGCAATCCAGCGACTAAAATGCATTTACGATTGAATAGTAATCGTTCAATTAGAGGATTCCCCTGAGTGCAGCTTCTTTTTAGAGACCATTCGCATATTCCCACAGTACCTACAAAATAAAAAATATATATTATTTAACGTCCATTTGATGCTCATTTATGAGTCATTTTATTTAGTAATAAATGTTAGAAATGTCTGGATCATCTGAACAAAATGTTCTTTCTAAATGAAAAAAGACCTTTTCCCCAAATAGCTGATTTTTATTAATATTTCTCCTCATCTTTTCATTTTTTTCGTTTTCTTATAGACATTTTGTAGTCTCTGATTTTTTTCTTATTTGTATTCTGAGATTAAAATAAAATGAATTGATCATTATAGTGCATTTAACGTGCGTTTTTGGATTTTACATAGCCTTCAAAGCATCACAAAATACAATCGCACTTGCTAATACAAATTGAATGCCTAAAATTACATTTGTTATTTTGTAATTTATATATATATATAGGCTATATGTATGTATGTATGTAAAAGAGCTATTTTTTATACACACTAAGTTATAACATTTTTTCTCAACACAATTTGTTCGTCTCATAAATAACTGTACGCATAAAAGCTCTGTTTGTAATATTAAAGTGTTAGTAAAGTTTGTGAACATCAGTGGACCTTAATCTTGTGTGAATGTAAATTAAGGTGAAGGTGAAGGGAATGCTGCAATGCGGTACAGCGCGCTTTACAGCAGCACACGAAGCCTATTTGTAGTTTACATTAAAATCCTTGCGTTGAGAAAAAAAAAAGAATTTCTGTAGGCCGTTTTTATAACCATTGTCTAAATCTGTCCGTGCAGGCTAATGAGAAATGTAAATAGAGTTAAACGTTAAAATAAAATCTTGATTCGTTTGTACTTAACTATTATTGTCTGAAGTAGCCTAATAAAGGTGGATCATATTTATATTAATTGGCACGTCAGAACGCAGGCGTTATGCTGTAATGCTCTACAGAAGTCTGACAGTTCTCTTCTGTCTGATGCAGAGTGTTAGAAAAGCGACAAAAACCTGGCGAGAACATCGAACTGACCGAGGATGGACGGCCTGCTCAGAGCAACGAGAAAAAGACACCTTTGTGCGACTGCACGTGCTTTGGACTTCCGCGCCGCTACATCATCGCCATAATGAGCGGCCTGGGGTTCTGCATCTCCTTCGGTATTCGGTGCAACTTAGGCGTGGCCATAGTGAGCATGGTGAACAACAGCACCATTCACCTGAACGGGAAGATCATCATCAAAGAGGTTTGTGCGCGTGGCACGCTCGGATTTTATACGTTCGCGTCAGATTCGTGACACACCCCTCACGAGCGTGCATGCACACACACACGAATGTACATTGGCTGCACCTCGCCTGGAAACTGTATCAATTCATGGAAAATAAAAAGGACAAAATTTAAAAAAAAAAACACTGACTTGTGTTTGTTTAAAACAGGCTTAGTGGAAGCCACTGCTAGCTTGGAAAATATTGAAAACAAGCATGCTACTCATGCAAAAAATTGACCTTGGTTACTTGAATGTCATCGGCCTCAAATTGATTAACTCTTCAGCTGGAAAGTAATCCTGCGCCCTTGTCATTTCATTTTTTATTTATTTTGCACAATAATCAATATATATTTTGTTTGCTATTGCTCTGGAAAAAAAATCCCTCAAATATCGAATGTATAGCCAATATTATATTAAAATCGTAATAGAGGTTATAGAAACGTGGGATTTAACGTTTTCACGTTTAGCCTTTTACAGATAGGATTAGCAACCTGATATTTTCTGTTTCTCTCTATTAGAAGGCAAAATTCAACTGGGACCCGGAAACAGTTGGAATGATTCACGGCTCATTTTTCTGGGGTTATATTGTGACGCAAATTCCCGGAGGATACATTTCTTCTAGACTGGCGGCAAACAGGTACATTTAATTAGGCTATTTATTTATTTATTCAGATGATGAGGATTTTTGTCATCGTTGTTGTTAGAACATAATGCAACAATAAATAATCGATCGCCTTTATATTCCATTTGGTTTATAGAATTCCTCAATAGAATAGAAATAGAAAATAGCAGGCTACCCAATAGATAACATGCCTACCTAATGTTAACGAAAAAAATATTAAATTAAAATACAAACGATAAATAGAATATTCTATAATAATATTTGGTTTTATTAAGTAGGCTGTAGGCTAATTTAGGTGTCATTTTAGTTTCTCGTGGATCACAGGTTTTTATTTATTTATTTATTTTTGTCAGAAATGTTGCAGACCGAGTCTTATAAAATAGGCTATCAAACATCTGCAGCTTATACGCTATTTCCAAAAACGGCAGGTGAATCTCTGGGACTGCTGTTGCTCTTTTCAAGGGTTCATCAAACAAAAAACCTTGAGACACTGAATGTAATGAACAATGATATTTAAGGGGAAGGCATCAGTCAAATAAGACGATAATAAATATTTAAAATGTATTAAAATTATATAGCGGGTGATTACAGTGATTGCTAATTCGTTGAGTTGAGTTCTACACAATAAGCTTGGCAAACCATGCTGTAATACTGAATACAAGCAATGATTCTTCATAGCGGCGGAAGGAACTGTAGGCTACCTGTCACTGGAAGAAAAGATGGGAGGAGCTATTTTATCAGACGTAACCCAATCTTATTTATTCATTTATTTATTTTGCAAAGACTCTTTTAAGGTCACACATTTTTTGTGAAAATATATGTACATAAATGTATTCTATGCATTTATACAGAGTTTATTGTGTCAGAAAAAATCCGAACAAAAGAGAACGATATTTCGGGGAAACGTTCAAATCTTTCTTCTCGTGTTTTTATTAGAAGAGCACGATCAATTGTAAAGAATGCATACGAGACATCACTGCTGTCATTTTTATCATTCTAATATAATATAACAAAATATAAACCTAAGGTATACTATTTTTATTCAAGCGTTCGAGGAATAAAAAATCAAACAAACAAATCAGCACTGCAGATAGGCAAAGAGAGAGAGAGAATTCATTGCTATGGTTGATCGGCCTGCTTGTGTTTTCAGTGCTGTGTGAGTGGCAGAGTGAAGGCTGACCCGTCGGGTGAGTTGTAGGATTAGACTGTGGGAGCTGGTCTGTGGGGCATTCTCCACCTGTTAATGAGATCCCGGGGGAAGCGTGTCTAATCTGCTCAATGAGGGGGGCATGGCAACCAGCCCCGGACATGTTGCCAGAGGGCTTGGCCGTACCTCATCTATCACTACAATTTATCAAAACTAAAACGGCCACGTCGGTAACTGGAAATATGTTTACACAGGTTGTGCTCACTAAAACGTTTTTTTTTTTTTGGACGGCTATAGCCAACAATAAACTAACGTTATCAACAAACTAACGTGCAAGTACTCGGTAGGCTGCGTCAAATATTTGTCATTGCTGAAATGATTCAACAGTTCTCAGTTCATATCTGGGCTATTGGTCTGCGTGATTGAGATCTAATAGAATCAGCGGGTCTCGTGCTGGAGAACCCCCTCAATCCGATTAGCGAGAGAGTTGAGGGGTCTCCTGCGCTACAAGACGAGAGGGAAATTGGAAATAAATGGAAGGCCATATTTCCTCTGTGGCATCACCAAAGGCCCCGCTGCTGTTTTTTCTTTAGAACAGAAAGCAAATAATAAAATTGTATATTATATTTTGCCAGTATTTTGTATTACTAAGTCATTTAATCTTTCCTCCGAAAAAGAACATGTTTTAATTAATCCATGCAATACGTTAACTAAAATAACACCGCTGAAACTCGGAAATAATTACGTTCAGCTTACATTTTCTCACAAATTGCTTTCTTTTTTTCCCTAAGATAATGGGTCTATAATTCAGCCATGTTTCCCTCTGTTATTCAGGGTTTTTGGCGCAGCCATTCTCCTCACATCCACGCTGAACATGTTCATCCCCTCAGCTGCACGTGTTCACTATGGCTGCGTCATATTCGTCAGGATATTACAAGGGCTTGTAGAGGTAGGAAAGAGCGATTTTCTCTCGTTTGTAAATGCTTGTTTGCTAATAACGATCTAATACCATATCTCTCAACATTTGGGCTCTTGGCTTTGTTAAATACTTTAAAAGAAAAGTGAAGAAAAACATTTGTTTGAATGCTTTCTGGGAAAAACCCAAAGTCCTGTATACAATCAGTTATGGATATTTCTGTGAGAATAATGACCCAGACTTTGTCTTTAATACAGCTGTATTGATCTGTAGAGGCGCTTATATGTGTGAAACTAGATCCACTTACTATCAAGCCAACAATTTAATTTTTCTGTTCGTTTTTGTAAGTATTAATTTAAATATATTTATGTAATGCAGCCCAACTGTTTAAGATTTTGTTATGATATGACAAATTGTATATTTCTTTGTGATAGAACTGATGTGTATTATTATTGTTTTTCTAGGGTGTGACCTACCCGGCCTGTCATGGGATCTGGAGTAAGTGGGCTCCCCCTCTGGAAAGAAGCCGTCTAGCCACAACCTCCTTCTGTGGTAATCCTGTTCTCTATAAAGCAAAATAGTAGATGACTGAATAATAAAGTAAACCAATGCCATTGTATGTGTTTTGTTGCTACATTAGTGTCTCATTATTGTGTGCATGTTAAAATTTTAAGATACAATTTATCCTTAAAAATTCTAGGACATTTTATTTTTGCCTGAACTAGATTTTTCTGTGTTATAATGCATATTTTGCAACTGGATTCGAGGCATTCAAATCGCTTCTTTTGTTATTTTTTTGTTTAAAGACAATTTATTTTGGAGAAGTCTTTTATAGACTTATCGTTCTCAGTTGCTTTTTCTTCAAATTAAACTTCTCATCTTCTCTTTTGTAGGTTCATATGCTGGAGCTGTCATTGCCATGCCTTTAGCTGGAATCCTGGTGCAGTACACAGGCTGGTCATCTGTGTTCTATGTCTATGGTAAGATTGTTTATTTGTGTGTAACGTACGAGCCATGATTATGGTGCAAACCGTCATTGCATGAGTGTGCTTAACGGTCTTGATAAGTGTATTTTAGTAAGTGTAGTATGGATCAACTCGCTGATGCTGGGTATTGATTTTTCCTCCGATGCTGCCATGTGTCTATCCTCTGTGCTGACACCGAATCTGCTTGTCACTGTGCCAAGCCCTGTCTAAAAAGCAATGAATTGTAATCCATGTAGTTATATGAAGAGTTTTCAGTTAGCCCATCTTCCTGTCTGCTTCTTTTATGCCAAAAGGCATAAAAGACATATTAACTTTTGTTTTAAGACCAACGTTGTTTGTTTCCCTTTAGGCTGCTTTGGGATTTTCTGGTATATGTTCTGGATCTTAGTGTCATACGAGAGCCCAGCTGAACATCCCACCATCACGGCTGAAGAACGCTGCTACATTGAGGAGAGTATCGGCGAGAGCGCTAAGCTGCTAGGTCCTGCAGGAGTGAGTGATAATATAATGGGGTTGGATAACACTTGGCTTGATTGTAGGATTCAAGTCCTCAAGAGAAGTTTTGACTAATGGCATAACATCCCCTCTCATGCAAACCTACAATTAAGGACCACTCTATAATTAAATATAATTCTAATGCCCATTTGTTGCTTATTGATACAAATCTACTTGACTAATGGTTGCAGTTTGGAAGGTTGTACAATTTACGAGGTCGGTGCAAATTTTGTGTTGTACATTTCTCTTGACATCAGACTAATAGTTGACATCAAGAAGACATAAGATTTTTTTTTGTTTTCAAATGTTTTACTTTCTTAAAGTCACTGTGAAATGGAAGAAGCATATATTTTATTCTGAGTTTTGACGTACATCTAGGTGTAACAGATTGTCAAAAAGATGTGGGACTTGGTTCAATGCATCAGTTGTTGATTGGATTTTGAAATGTGGGTGTTTCAAAAGTGATACAGATAAACACAGGCTTGCAGTTTACGGGGACTAAATGATTGGAGAAGTCTGTCATGTGTCACCAAAAAGAAATCTCTCCTTTTGACCAGAAGGTCCAGTTACAGCATCTTGATCACACATTACAAAGTTAATGAAAAATAAATGAAACATGCACAGAAGAACTGTTCACAGTAAGATATATAGTATGGAAAAAATGAGTGAATTTTCAAATTATATTAACTTTAAGACTAGGAGCTGAGACTAAACCTTCATTTTATCACTTCTTCATTTACTGTGAACAAGATATTGCAGTAGTTTGTGATTTTTTCAGAGTAAATGAAAGCATAAAACCTTGAAAAATGAAAAGATAAAGTGCATGTTTTTTTGGTGATCACACTTTTATGTATATACGTATTTTGGAAATATTTGGCATGAGTTTGAGGTAGATGACAATATTTGCAGCATCACTACAGGTCACTAAAGGGTAATGTTGTTGCCATGGTGTTATATGAGGACATCTAATGAAATCTGTAAGGCATATCACCTCTTATATTTGTAATTTTAGAAAATGAGCCATTTTGTCTCAGTGTAAATTTTTCTGACCTTTGGTTTTCTTTGGTGTAATCCTTTCTCTTACAGAAATTCAAAACACCTTGGAGACAGTTTTTCACATCCATGCCTGTCTATGCAATCATTGTGGCCAACTTCTGCAGGAGTTGGACCTTCTATTTGCTGCTCATCAGCCAGCCTGCATACTTCGAGGAGGTGTTTGGCTTTGAGATTAGCAAGGTAATTTCAGTTTACCTTTTTATATTGCATGCATTGAAATTAGTATTTGTTTTATACAAACTGGAAAAATAATTAAATTAAATTAAATTAAAGTCAAGCTTTATTTGGGCCAAAATGGCTTGGTTTCTAAGTTGCGTATGATTTTTGTCTATAATTCCAGTGTGCACCAGTAAATGGATGACCTTTGTCATTCCCTAAGGTCTGAAATAGGTTGATGAATTATTCATTGTGAATAGTTCATAATGAATAATTCATTAATCACTTATTGGTGATTTAAGTCTGTGCTCACATCTCATTGTGCTCTTGTTTTCTTACTTTGCACAGTTAAACCTTCAATCATGACTTTACATCTAGTTACAGTATTAACACACTAATTGGGAATGTTGAATGTCAGCTTGATTGTTTTTCGTAAAACATTTATTTATCAGAGTTATCCATTTTTGTTTAGTAAAATATTTTATTTTAAATTTGAAATTGGACCTTTTCTTTCTTTTCTATGGTTCAACCACTTCCTAAAATACCACAATATCAACTAACACTGGTCAATGGCTAATGCATTCGTTCTGCAGTGTGTTTTCAATAAGATTCTTCTGAGCCTGACGGCTGCTGTCTTATTCAGGTTGGCATGCTGTCAGCCCTGCCCCATCTGGTGATGACCATTATCGTACCCATTGGGGGACAGCTAGCTGATTTCCTCCGTAGTAAAAACATCCTGTCTACTACCACAGTTCGGAAAATCATGAACTGTGGAGGTGAGTGGAACCTACTGCTGGACACAATAGAGTGATATAGCTCCTATATGAATTTGGTTAAATCTATGTAAGGTAGGAATTGAATACATATAATTGTTCTTCATCCTAAATATTAGTAGTAATAGTTTGTTGACTATCCGCTTGTGTTTATCTTTTACAGGCTTTGGGATGGAGGCCACTCTATTGTTAGTGGTTGGTTACTCACATAGTAAAGGAATGGCCATTTCATTTCTTGTCTTGGCTGTCGGCTTCAGTGGATTTGCAATATCAGGCAAGTCTTTGGGGAAACAGTGTCTGATTTAATATTTTGCCTTGCAAACATTTTATGCACAACAATGACAAGAAAAAACAGTAATGTAAAAAGCAATCACCCACAGTCAGAGAACACGGCAAATAATGGCTTATTTCTGACAAAATACCATGTTCTCCTTTTATCGCTCAAAAACGCTCTTCCACTGCTGCAGCTTGGAAGGAATAAGTCATTCCACTGAAGTTTTTAAATAATTCATACACACTGTCCCCTGAGAGCAGCCTCAGCCTCACAGGCAGCACATCTAGACAGAGCACTAAGTGAGGGAGGGGCTAGAGACTCCTCCGCTCTACAAGATGGCTGCTCTTTCTATTTTTATTCCAACATCATGTTAGAGTTACTCAAAAATGTGTACTGATTATAGGAATGCAGTGATTTAAAAATTCAAATCATTCTGTAATGTTGTTTGTTGCAGTGTTAAGTATCATTAATGTACTATTATATATTTTTTTACATTTTGTGTTAACATTAAATTGTTTTTAAACTGCTTTAAATTACTTTTTCCACATTAATCTACACTCTGTACACCATAGTGGCAAAGCAAAAACAGAATAGTCACAACTGTGTATGTATATATATATATACAAATAAGTACATTGCATAAGTATTCACACCCGTATAACTTAGCTTAAGCACCTTTAAAGCAGTATTTTTGGGGTATGATGTGACAAGCTTTATCTGCCATTCTTCACCTCATCTTTTCACCTCTCAAGCTCTGTCAGGTTGAATTGGGACTGTCACAAATTTCAAATTTCTCTAGAAGTATTTGATTTGGTACAATCCCAGGCTATGGCTGGGCCACTTAAGATCTTGTTCACTCATTTACAGAGTAGCTGTGTGTTTAGGGTCATTGTTCTGTTGGAAGATGAACCTTTTGACTTTTGACCTAACCTGAATGACCTAGACTAGGTTTTCATTAAGGCTATCTCTTTATTTTGATACATTGAGCTTTTCTTCTACCCTGACCAGTCCCTCAGTCCCTAGCACTGAAAACCCTCCTCCTTCAAACATGGAGTTTAACTAGAGCGACCATCAGGTCCCTGGTCACCACTCTAACCAAAGCCCTTCTCCACACACCTTCCAAACATCTTCCTTTATGGATAACTGAGGCTACATGCTTCTGTGAACCTTGAATGCAGCAGAACTTTTTCTGAACTCCTCCCCAGAAGTGTGGTTTGATGCAATCCTGTCTCTGAGCTCTACAGGCAGTTTATTTGACCTCAGGGCTTTGCTGTAATACGCATTTTCAGTTGTGCCTTTCCATACCCATTCAACAGAATTTGCCACAGGTTAGCTTCACTCAAAGTGTGGTAACATTTACAAGCAAAAGGAATGCTCTTGAGGTACATTTCAACTGCCCAAATAAGCGTATGAATACTTAAGCAGCTGAATAATTTTTAATTTTATTTAAATTAATTAATTTGCGATGATGTTATTTGCTTTGTCATTATGATGTATGGTCTAGGAGTGTGGATTGATGTGGATTTAAATTAATTTAATATATATAATTTTAAACAGAAAATATAATAAATGCAAATTATAATGAAATGTTTTTTTGAAAGTGAATAATAATAACAACTCTGGTTTGTTATAATTATTTAGTACCAAAAACAGGAAAAAGGTTCAAATCTGTCTGATGTTAATGTATTGTATATCTTTATTGCCCCTCAGGTTTCAATGTCAATCATTTAGATATCGCTCCTCGCTATGCCAGCATCCTCATGGGAATCTCGAATGGAGTGGGAACTCTGTCAGGAATGGTGTGTCCTCTTATTGTCGGAGCCATGACCAAAAACAAGGTGAGGCGCTTGAATTTTCAGGATTTTCTTTTGCGTTTAGATGTTCAACCTGAATGAATTATGTTGGCCCATGGTGGATTAGATGGTTGACCACTTGTGGTTTGAGAATCACAGCAGATTTGTTATCTTGATTTTGTTTGCCCATTGTTCCAAACCTGATGTATTATTATACCTGAAATATAAAAAAATATTGTGATTTTAAAAGATTTAATGTGAAAGATTTTCAGATCTCTCTGCTTACTTGTTATTCATTGCCAAAAGTGCTAAGATTTATCAGCATTAAGCCTATGTTTATTTCATGTGTTATTCTTGCAGCTCCCAGGATGCTTCTTTATGTCAATGAATTCCTGACAACTCTTTCTTCCTTTCAGACCCGAGAAGAGTGGCAGTATGTGTTTCTTATCGCTTCCCTGGTGCATTATGGCGGTGTAATCTTCTATGGCATCTTCGCCTCGGGGGAGAAGCAGCCGTGGGCAGATCCAGAACAGACCAGTGAAGAAAAGTGTGGCTTCATCGATGAAGATGAGCTGGCGGAGGAAACGGGGGACATCACCCAGAGCTACGGTGCCCTGGGAGGTCCAGCCAAGACCTACGGTGCCACTACGCAGTTAAACGGCGGATGGGCAGAAGGATGGGATAAACATGAGGAGTATGTACAGGAAGGTGTGGAGGAAGGGGGTTACGGATACAGGCAGGGTGGGGGTTATTCCTAGACCTCGCAAATACACACTATTGCACACACAGACAAACACATGATGCACACAGCTATACATAAACATTCAGTGGAGCAAAAAATATTTGGATGCAGAACTGAAAATGTATACATTTCATTGCATGTATATGTGACCCTGGACCACAAAACCAGTCTTAAGTTGCTGGGGTATATTTGTAGCAATAGCCAAAAATACATTGTTTGGGTCAAAATTATTGATTTTTCTTTTTTTGCCAAAAACCCTTAGGATAGAAAGTAAAGATCATGTTTCATGAAGGTATTTAGTCAATTTCTAACTGAAAATATATTAAAACTTAATTTTTGATTAGTAATATGCGTTGATAAGATCTTAATTTGGACAACTTTAAAGGGGATTTTCTCAGCATTTAGATTTTTCTGTACCCTATATATATATAGTTGCATCTCGGTCAAATATTGCCCTATTCATCCAAATCATACTGTACATCAATGGGAAGCTTATTTATTCAGCTTTCAGATCATGTATAGATCTTAATTTTGGAAAATTAACACTTACGACTGGTTTTGTTGTCCAGGGTCACATATATGATATATCGTAATATAATCTAATATAACAACAAAACTGGTGTTTGTGAAACCTTAAGCTTTAAAAAGTAGCATTTTTGCTATCCAATCTAATGCAATGACATTTCTACATTTTAAGTGCAACTTAATGCATTCAGATACTTTTTGGAGCCACTGTACATACAGCACAGGATAAACACATATGCCCACACTATAGATTTTGTAGTGTCTGTGAGTTCTGAAAAAAAAAAAAGATGCTCAATTAACAAAAAAAAAAACTAAAAATAGTTGTATGCACAAATTGAAATGATCAAATCCTCAATTTGAGTCAATTATACAAAGGAGATATTACATATCAAAATTGGCGGATTGTAAATGTTGTATGTATTAAAACAGAGTAACTTTACTTCAAGTGCAATCATGTGTAATATTGTGAAACCAAGTTTTTCACCCAATCATTCTGAGCCTTTGCAACATAGCAAAGCCTATAGAGTTAGTCAGCCAACCGGCTTCCAAAAGCGAGGCTCTGGAGTCATTCATGGAGAATTACTGCTGTAGAGAATTCCAACCAAGCAACTGGTTTCCACTGTCTTTTTTCTGATTGCACTGAGAGAGCTGTACAATGTAATTTAACAGCACAACAAAGCAAATTTGTTTATACCTCATGATGTGTTACTCGTCCATCGTAAAAGTCATGTTTTTTGAGAGATTAAAGAGAACTTTGGGCTTTGACACTGCAGAGAAAAAGCACAGTTTTTTAGATGACATAAAAGCAACAAAAGTGTTTGTCAAACTCAGCAGGCTGTTTCAGTCGTATCCGTATATATATATATATTTTTGGATGGTGCTGTTCAATTTGGTGTTTGGTGTAATAGATGAAACTTGGGAAAGGGTTCGATTTTAAATAATTGGAATTGCAAGAGCTACAAAAAGCAAAAGCACAGGGTGTCAAGGCTACGGACTCCTTAATTTCCATGCCATTGTTTGAACTCCATGCCATTTTGACATCTGTGAATGTTAGTTACGCATGGGTCAAAGCTGTTTTTTCCTTTTTACAAATGTTGTTTTTCATTTATTTTACTATGACTGTATTGTTTTACTCAAAACTGTTACTGTTGTGTCCATTTCTTTGCACAATTAACCAAAGGTAACCTGTAGTGTGAGATTTTAGCTGGGATGGGGCAAAAAGTTTCCATTGCGAAAACAAGGGAGAACCTGTGAAAAGGGCTGGCATGGTCCTAGCAGCAGGTAAAAACCATATTCAATGTACAAAGCAATAAATCTATGGTAACAGTTACTTAGCAGTCACTCATTCAAAGATATGTAACACATTAGCACATTTAACTGTAATCATTTTGGTTTAAGTGTTTTTGTGATGACAATTAAAAAAGAGAAAAGATTAAATAACTACTTACTGTTAAAATATATATATATATAAATATATGAAAATATATTTAGATTTAGCAAGAGTCCAGCGCAACTCTCTTTACAGTGAAGAGTTTGTGCGCTGGACCCACTCACCAGAAGAGAATGATTCTTAAGTGCCGCCTGCAGCTGCTTCCTGTGTGAAACTCTTCCCGGGGTCCTCAGCTCCTCAGGCGGCCGCACCTCTGTAGTCGTCCTGTGTGGTTGCCAGTGGTTGCTTTTTGAGAGTATGTTGTTGTCGGGAATCCTTTGCGTTAATCCTCTCTTTTTGTCCTTCCCCTTCGTTTCTGGTCTGTGTTTTGTCTGTGGCTATAGAGAAGCGCTCCCTTGCCTTCCTCTTTTCTCCTTGCATTTTCCCACTACTGTTGCAATATTCAGTGACACAAGGATTGTGTGTAAAGGCATTCAAAAATCTTCAAAAATGACAGTAATTTGCCTGATGATGTTGAGGTACCTTATTCTTGTTTCCTGCCTAAGAGTGAAGTGTGAATATATGGCTTTCTTTGCTGTCTTACTGTAAATGGAGAGGTATGTTGATGTGAAATTGAAATGCTCTATATAGCCTTTTTTATATAAAATTCTAACAAAATGTACTCATCTGTGTTGTTTTACTGTGATTCCGTTAAGCTTTGCTGCCCAAAGACTCCCTGCTTAAATATGTTTCAGATTTGCTGCCAATATAGTAGATAGGTTTCTGATTACAAAGCACTTTGTTCGACTGCTGCAGGCTGCTGTATGTCTGCAGGTTTGTAAATCATATCTAAAAGTTTTTAGCCCTAGCATTGGTTATTCATCACCCATATAGCATCTCTGTGCCCTTTCCTTGCGCTAGTAAAATCAATATAAGGGTCCCGGGAGATCAGCACTACCTATTGACCACACAAATGTCCTAATGGAAGCAGAAAGGAGGGGCTGCACTTAGAAGCTATTTAGAGGATGTGTTCAGACTCGTCTCTCATCAGCATCTCTCATGCAGGAAACCCACTGCCCTAGCAGCTCCTAATACAAACCTGCCCTCCTGGTGTTGTGTCATTACCAAATAAAAAAATTTCTGAACTGAATATATATATATATTTTTTATTATTTTTATTATTTAGAATTTCAGAATTTAGAGCATCCATGGTGCCTGATCTTAATACTGTTTTGGGAGTCTCCTACAATAGATTTACATGCATGCAAGGTGCCTTTGGAACCCTTTAGTTTTCTCAAAATATGTGTCTAATATCACCTTTTTTTATCAATTTCACGGGATTCATTTGAAGCAGTCTCTCTTAACCCCTCCTTTCTGTGAGACTCCTCTGCTCTGATTGGTCAGATGGCGCAGAGTGTTGTGATTGGTCTATAGGCCCGCCCCCAAACTACTCGACGTGCTCCTGTTTGCGGGGGGCCCACATCGCAAGCGGGCACATGGCGACAAAGTTACTATTATTAGTATATATATATATCTACAATAAAATAGGTTCAAGGCCGAAATGAAAAGTAACCAAACAGTGAAAAAAAACATAAATTTGCCGACACAATTTGTGTGTTCTGGTGGTCTAATGTTAGCGGTAGAATAAGTGATTAATGTTTTGAGGTTGCGAGTTCTAATCCACCAGGTCTTTTTTTTCTAACTAAAACCAAAGCGGTGTTCATTTAAGTGATTGTATATCAAGAGCAACGTTCGTGGGAATGTTTTTTTGTTCTTTTACCAGAAGACGCGCATTGTGCACAAGCGCCAACTTATAACAGTGGACGCGAGCTCTGGTTATAACACATACAGTACCAGCGATAGATTGGCTGCTATTTGAAACAGACCAACCAATTTATTATTGAATTGAAATGTTTCTTTCTTTTAGGCACATTTAAGCAAAGTTGTTTGTTTTCATTGTGAGTGTAGACCTAAGTAAAAGTAAATCCACGCTTAGTTGTTGGAATTGGAAATTAAAAAGCTTTAATTGCGAGTCAATTTTAATTGCATAATCTATGCATCTTAATGCATCTTAATGCATATATTATGTTTGACTCATCTTTGTCCGATCCATTGAGGGTTACTTGTTGCAATTTTGAGAGAAAATATTTTACATTTTTCAAACTTTTCTATTTAAATTTTAAATGGATAAGTCAACAGATCATCAAAGACTATCGGTTTAATATAGAATTTGATCTATTTAAATAACAATAACTATAGGTTGTTTTTGTTTTGGTGAATGTCTATTTCTGAGATCATAAAGTGGGGGGGGGGGGGGGGGGGGG